>JAVFBZ010166794.1:39008-59486 GCA_032466195.1 Katharina tunicata
TAGTTGTGTTATTTCGACCACTGTCACCAGAATTGTGGTTTGGTCAGAGACTTATTCACCGTTAAATGTGGAGAGGTTGAAGGTAGGCCGGGTCGACACGCTGTGTAAATCATCTCTTTTCGCTTGTCTCCCGGTAATAACATGACTGTACCAGCGAGAGAATCGTCCCTGTCTTGTCAAACCTTGTCATGTTTATTGTAGCCCAGTGGCTGAAATTTCACACAGTGGCGACTGGAGAAATGTGTAGATTTTCTGTCGATCACCAGTCAGTACCAAGGCGAGTCGAGGACTGTAAGGATTCCAGACCGGGCCGTCATTTCCAAAACGTTTCCTTCTCACTTCATAACCCAGTGTTTGTGGACACAGTTTTGGGTGTACATGTCAGAACGTTGTTCATTCCAGTCAACACAGACAAAAATATACTGGCTGGAAAGATGCCGTTACTACAGTGTCACGCGCCCGTGTTCCATGATTCCAAACAGTGGACGTCGCTAACAATACTTAAAAACTAAAAACAAAATGGCACAATTTTTTGGCGACTTTGGGTCTGTTTCATTCATCATTTTGTCATCTAATATAAAATAAAACTATTTCATACAATATGCCAACATATATATATGAACGCATTTATACAAAAAATATATACGAAAGCAATCGTGTACAGAGAAACAGCCTTAATTTACAATGATAAACAAGCATCGATGGGGAAGATGAGTATAAAAATAGGTTATTTTAAAGTGGGGTTCTTACTCTCCGGAGTGCGTTGTTTGCAGTAGGTGTCGATAAAGGCTTTTGTTAATGACAGCGTCAACAGTAAAATGCTTCTCTGATAGCCCTTTAAGCGGGCAGAGTAAACATCGGATTGTGTGATCAGTCACCCGGCTTGACAAGAGGCCAGCCAAAACCAGCTCTTTTCCTCCAAAATTCAGTTTGTTTTTTCCTTCAAGACAAGTTTATTCTTTAAGCTGGCAATTTTTGAGCAAACGTTGACGCGCGAGACAAGAGCTGGTTAGGATCCCACGCTTTGTGAAAGGTTTCCAAACCAGTCATATCAATCTTAATAAAAACATCAATCAAAATTTACACTTTTCAAATATTTTCACTGCGGATTTTCTTAAGAACCGTGAAAGCTACGGTTGGTGTTGTGTTTCTCTGTTTATTAGTACCTGAATGGGGAAATTATCAAAGGACTGCCCTTTCTGGAGAGCTATTCATGGGTTCGTGGGTGTGGCTAGTAGCGGCATCTATTGATAGGCGGGGTTAGATCATCGTAGCTCCGCCTCCAACTGACAGCTTGTTCATTACATGTAGCGATATAGACCAATCAACAGACTGCTTTCATAATTCGCGTGTAGCTGTCAACCAATTTTGTTAGAGCAGTGGTTTTCGTGTTGTACGAGTAGCAAAGCAAGATTCGCGACACGTTTTTGTTAAGACTTTTCAATAGGCAAGTTAAATATTCATGGTGTTCGGTCAAGCGGACTGCGTTTACAACTGCAAACTGGCTGAGCCTCCTAACTAGGGGCAGTGTTCAACTCATCCCATTCTAGTAGTGAGTTGGTCGGGCACGCCACTGGGACGTATGGAACGGGCTCTCTGACAGGCCATAGAAAAAACAGTTACAGGATGTATCAATCGTTTATGACCAATATTTGTGGTAAGCAGACTGTGTTGTAAACAGCCTGTGATCTCTACCTGTAATTATTTGGGGTGTAAAAGTACTTGATATTTCACTCACCTGCCTACAGTCCCTTGGACGAAGAAACAAACATACTATCACAGCTGGAGAAACTCTTTCTCTGTACAGAAAGTGCCGAGGTTTGCCGACTTTGACGAGTTGATTTCTGCTCTTAAAAAAAACAAACTACTTTAAAGTGTGAAGTTGAACAACACTTCCCTGATAGTTGAACAGTTGGAGGTGAACCCATGAACACTCACGGTTAATGTAAAAGCCGCTAAGTGATATTCTTCTCAAGGTTCCCGGAATTATAACGTTGGTGATTCTTCTCTTTGGGATGGAGTTTTAAGAATTATCTCGACTAAGTGACGATTTCATACGATTATCTTTTCTCTGAGGGAGGATATTAACGTGTTAAAGATTTTAGGGGTGAATGATGACTACCTTCACCCAGTTCCCATCATACCCCTATCCCCCGGGAGCTGCCGCATTATCAAACTCACAGGTAAGGTTCGCTACTGTCAAAAACACTTTATTGAGTTTTCATCTTTATTTTGCAAATATTATGTCATTTTGGACTGGTTTTTTGGACAATTATTTAGATTTTTAGATTTTTTAATGAACGGAACAATAATAGAAAATAATACTTTTCAAAACGTCATAAATATCTTTCATGGGTAACTGATACACCCACAACGTTATCTGAAATTGATTTATTGTTATAAAAGAAGTTAAAGGCATGCTGCATCATGTCCTAACAAGCGCAAGTAATATTTCGTTATTTAGAAAAAAATATTATTAATAAGTAATAAAAAGATAACAATGAAATACAATAAACTATTAAATAAATCCAAATGATTACGTCTTCATTGTCATCCATAATGGTGACGCTTAATAACTTTATACATGCATGTAAAGTGACAAGAGATTTCTGACAATGTGTGTCTATTGTTTATACAAACAATAGAAATATCACATGAGCTAAACGAGGCGTGATTTAGAAGGACGACTGTGTGCTTGTTCTACTTATCCTTTGCCTACATCAGTTACTTAACGCCTTTTAAATCTTTTTTTTTTTAATATACAGATCTCATCGAGTGCATCTTCGTCGAGTCGGTCATGTTGTGAAAACGGCCGTCCCATTCTGACCGATCCCCACACGGGACAGACCATCTGCTCGTGCCAGTATACTTCGGGGCTACTCCCCTACCCCCGGGTACCCGGTCTACCAGAGGGGATGTACAGCCCTTCCGCGTACGCCCAAGGATACCTTCAACTGGGCGCAGACGCTTCGGCCTTCTACTCACCACTAGTAAGTTTCTTTCCGTATTTCTCATCCCAAACTTAATTTTCTCCACTTAACAGCGACAATGCACAACTATAGTAATAACTTACCAGTAACAATATAGTTGCATTTTGTGAATAATGTAACTCTATCAACTCCTATCACGTTCAACAAATACAACTGGTGTCGGTGAGCAAAAGGAAATCCAAGCATAATTTAATCGCATTCTTTTTTTTCTGTTATTTTTTAACAGCACGCTTTTTAAAAAGATATTCCAAATATATCCAGATTTTAATTAAATACTCCTTGACAATTTTTGTGCCGTGGCTCAGTCGAGTTGTTTATCTTTTAGAGCTCATAGTTAGTAAATGTTGTGATGTTTAAGGGATAACGGAATTTAAGTAGCGTTGACAGCCGCCGTCTTGAGGCTGCCTTCTCCCCCAACAGAGCTGCTCAAAACACCGTGTCCGTTCCCTGAGTTGCCGTGAAGTTAAGAGCACATATAGATATCGCGTGGCCCACTGACGAAAACTATGCTCACTGTAGAATTCTTTTAGGTTTAGGAAGAAAAATTGTAGAAGTATATCACCCGACAGCTTTCCATTTCAATTGTAAACTGTAAACGTACACGTATGTTTTCTGTGTAATAAATATACAGATTTAGCAAGTTGCCATTTTTCTGAAATCTCTCCTGGACTTTTATCTCGAAGCAAGGTATCACTTTGTCAGGCCAAATGTTACAGGATCCACTACAACCCCTATGCAACAAACTTCGTCCATTAAATTATAGTTTACATGTTTGAAATATATTATAATTGTAAGGTTGGCAGTTGGGAATCAGATAATGCTAAATTACACATAGGTTTATATATTTTAGGAAATTCCCTTGATTGTGACAATGGTTGTGCTTTTAAAAGTCTCTAGACTAAAATAAAAAAAAATAGGACGCCTACAATGTCCAATACATGTGGAATTTATTGTCCACGAAACAAACTGATTGTGATTCTAATTTTACTATATACGAAGATCCTTGATATACCGGTACTTGTTTTAAAGGCTTGGCTGTTCTCATTTACCTAGGGCCTATGTAGTGGTGATATATATACATGTACTTTTAAATGTAAAGTAAGGAAATTGTGCATGTGGCTACGTGCCTTTTCCTCCTTCACGCCCCTCGTATTTACTCTGATATCTATTCCCTTGTCTCTTTCAACTAACCCCAGACAACACGTGTAAGAAATAAACATATCGCTCATTGAGGCCGCCAGAGATATGCCTAATCATAGTCTTATCTTATCACTCAATTAACGAGTAGTCAGGAAACACATTTTAAATTACAATCATTGTCTACCAGAGTTAACATATATATTTACTGCTAAAATAACCGCCACCTCAATGCGGTTCAACAAAATATGCATTATCATTGACAAAGACTACGTTAAGCTTTTCTAGTACATTTGAATATAACTCGCAATTCGACTTGTATAACACAAGCATTACAAGACCCTGTCAACACATTTCTTCATAAAGTTTTAAAATTGTACAAAATATATCTTTTACTGTATTGAGCTACTGATCATCGCTTTCTCTTTTAAAAGCGTACTCTACTTTGCTTAAATTTTCATTGAATTTGTTTTGCGGTTTCTGGAGTTTCTATAGCTGAATGCTATAAACTTAAAAAAAAAAAATTCTGTTTCACTTCTTATTTAACAATAAAATGTAGTTTACTAAAAACGATTTCTTGCTATTCAGTAACAATGATCTTAGCCAATATTCAAGAAATATATTTTGTATTTGGCCACACAAAATTGCTTTGAGTTACATAGTTTGTTATAGGATACACCTGTGTATTTATCTGTTGGGCAGTTTGATATACGCATATATACAAAAAGAACATAGATGCGATGCTAATAGATGAGAACAACAACGTGGATATACAGCTGATTATGAATAATCTACAATGAATAACTATATTGAATATTCTCGCGGATTTTTGCATTTTTCAATGTCATGTAATTTTTGCGTTTTCTGCATTTCGAAACGTTGAAAACTATATTTATTTATGTTATCTAATGACAAAAATCCTGTTCAATAATATTTTGTACTTAGTTAAAAGCCGATATAGTAATTTGACGTCCAGATGATTAAATAACGGTCACTAATAACCCTACCTGATCATACCCCGGAGGATGTTCGTAGATTTCGCCTCTACAACGAGATTTGATTGGTGGTAATTCCCAAAGAGTAAAACATAAATATCAGGTCGACGTTAAATAAATGTATCTCCGTCACTGTGTATTTTTACATCTTTTCTTCACAAATAACCGCCAACAAAAAAACTATATTATGCGATTTATTTCTTTTAATTGTATTTAGAAGTTGACTGTGACATAGAACACGTGACATGTGTATGAATGACAACTTGTGTTTATTTCACTTGCGGTATTTCGATGTTTTCAAACATAATGCTAATGTTCTATGCGGTGTATTCTTAACATTAATATCCACATCGGTTTCATTTGATTGTTTTATATAGTGGTCATACTGTTGGGGAATAATTTATCTCCCAAATAAAGGCTATTCCGTACTAAATTCAAATTTGGTGCAATTTGTTGTTGCAGGCCACTCCTCCGTTTGATGTGAAAGAGAACGCAGAAGGTTGGCGGAATTTACAGCAGAGTGCCGGTGCGTGTTTCCCTTATGATGGCTCAATGGCCGTCTATCCATATGGACCTGGGTAAGGCCACACTTTTCAAATTGTTCTTAAAATTATTATCAGAAGTTTGTCTGAACGAATCAATATGTTCGTGTCCGTCCTTGGTTAGTCCGTTTGTTCATCTTTCCCTTCTATACAGCTTTGATTTCCTGAATCTGTGAGATAAGCTCCTTATTCTGATAACCATGATATAGGTATAGATATATCCCTGAAACTATCGTTCGGCTTGTCAATGTTACATAGAATAAGAGAAGCTGCGATCAAGGAAACTGATCTGTAGAACCACGGGATTTTGACAATGGTATCTGGTCCCTCACGTTTAATAGTTGTAATTATGAAACCAGGAAGCAAAACCGATTCCCCAAAATATAAACTTTCTTGTCGTTCTGGTCTTTCTCTTATGTAAAACAGAAGTATATTCACCTCTTTCTCTAATGTAAAACAGAAGTATATTCACATCGTTCTCTTGTGTAAAACAGAAGTATATTCATCTCTTTCTCTTGTGTAAAACAGAAGTATATTCACCTCTTTCTCTAATGTAAAACAGAAGTATATTCACATCTTTCTCTTATGTAAAACAGGAGCATATTTACCTCTTTCTCTAATGTAAAACAGAAGTATATTCACATCTTTCTCTAATGTAAAACAGAAGTATATTCACATCTTTCGCTTATGTAAAACAGAAGCATATTTACCTCTTTCTCTAATGTAAAACAGAAGTATATTCACATCTTTCTCTAATGTAAAACAGAAGCATATTTACCTCTTTCTCTTGTGTAAAACAGAAGTATATTCACCTCTTTCTTTTGTGTAAAACAGAAGTATATTCACCTCTTTCTCTTGATTAAAACAGAAGCATATTCACCTCTTTCTTTTGTGTAAAACAGAAGCATATTCACCTCTTTCTCTTGTGTAAAACCGAAGTATATTCACCTCTTTCTCTTATGTAAAACAGAAGTTCATTCATGCTTGGTTTGCTTCCAGTATTTATTAGCATATTGAATATTTTAATATACACACATTATAAACCTACGGCTTAATTTATTAAAATCAATTTTCCTCCATAGGGAGTTTGTAGTTTGTGATAAGGTGTTTCTGGAATTAGACGTGTTTGTTCAATCTGATTATCTGCTAACCTTAACGAACACTTTGTCAATTGACTGGTTTTTAATCTGTGTGGTAGATTATAATATGCGTGTGATCCACGTTGTCTCCGTAATTATGAAAATAGCTAAAGGAAACAGTGTAAATGTGATACCATACCAGATAGATATCAGTATACTCAATAGTCGGGGACTTTCACGGTACCTAACTTTGTCCATTACACGGGCCCTGGGCCTAATCGGAACTGTTCAACAAAGCGTATATTTCATGAAATGTACATGCATTACGAGGGGTTTAAGCGGCGCTGACAGATCATTACCTGGGGCGATTTTGCGGTGAATTAAGTCCATATTGATTCAATGGCGTGTATCAGCCAAGTGAAATTCGGCGGTTGGAAGCCGTATATTTAGAGTCAAAGAGAAACATTTAGAAATTAGTCATATTTCATATAGTGCTTATTTGGGACTGTTAATCATTGTAGGATGACAGCGTAGCTCTATAGTCAGCATCTGTCCAAATTAAATATTTAACCCGTGTCATTTCTATCGCCGACAGCTTATTGCGATAACTCTTTAGATGCCTTTCAATATAACAGTATATCGACCGGCAGTTTGTTATTTCATAAATTTCAGAAAGCCGTAGCGTATCTCCATGACCAAGGTATACACTTGCATGTGGTATGCTAATTCTGGCAATAAAATAAGTTTGCGGCTTTTCTGCTGCATTCAGTATTCAAGTCCAACCAGTAAAATCAATACTGCAATTCTTTCCTTATGCAGACAAACTGTATGCATGCAACGGGGACGTTAACATTTACAACATTTAGTTTTGTCTCTGGTTTTAATACAGTCCGCTGTGACAACATTGGCTAAACAATACACAAGGCCCGTATAACTCAACCACTCAATAATAACTTCCAGAATACACGATTGCCACAGTTCCACAAAATATGCATTATCATTGAATACAAATCGATAAATAAACGCAAACCGCATTTTGATTAGCAACAAAATCCATTGATCAAAACGGTAGTTATACCTTTGCTCTTAACTTGTGATTGTGGGTAAACATATACACAAACAAACAACAAACATAGCCTCAGTGCAATGTAGTTTCAACTATATAGGTATCGTAAAGAATCGATAAAAAGTTATCAACACTTTTTTGGAAAGCTTTGGGGACAGTATCAAAGTACGTTGAGATAAAGTATAATTGTAGCTTTGAATGAAACGATGCGGAAACAATAAAACGTACGGGTGAAATATTTTAATGCTGGAAACTTGTACTCCAGATCATTTTCACAATTTGCAGATGAATGCTGTATTTTAAAAAATGAAATCCACTTAAATGTAATGTGTACATTTTCAGAAACTTTCAATGTGCTTGCTTAACGATTTTTCTTGGATTTTCCGAATTTTCTAAAATGTTTTTTCACTCTGTTGAGTAATGTATGGTAAGGTTAATATATTGCTTATAGTCGGTAAAGAAACAAATAGAGGGATGAGGAAGTTGATTCAAACAAAATAAGATAAAGAATAAATTGTTTTCGTTCTGATCAAAAAGAATAAAACATAAAGTAAAAGGAATACGTACAAAAAAAAGGGGTCATTGTGACAGAATTAACATGTCCGTTGACTTAACATCCTTTTTCTGGGTTTTTGCGTTAAAATGATTTTTCACAAGGAGTTGGTTAAAGTTCCGATAAAAACGTAGAGTTTTAAGTAGTACATGTTATTATACAAGTCTTCCTAAATGCTGTGCGATATACATTGGGATGATTAACTTTCACGTTATTTATTAACGAATTCTACCAAGAAACCCTTCCGCTCGTCAAATGTCAAATTATTATTCATTAAGCCATTGTGATGGTGCTCATATTTTCATAGCTACAGTTTAATGTGTGGCCCACATCCGCCTCACACAGTTAGCGCTCTCTTTCATCTGCACTCCCCCAGCTGATCGTCTTGTGCGCGCTCTGACAGAGATAGATGGCACTCTGATGCAATGTCGTGTGTCCTTTTCTCAGACATCATTTTTTGACTTATGTCCCCTTTACTGATTAATATATTCCCTTAGAGTCTTTCCTTTCTCACGTGTTGGCATAAAATATGAAGCTATCAGTAATGTTTGTCTTGGCGAAAAACCACGTCCAGCTGTCTTTGTTCGAACAAGACTACAACAACTACGGACATAAACGAGAGCCTTTTTTCTTCATTTTTCTCTCGCCTCAAGCGATGTAAAACACGAACACAAAGGGACTCTATTATGTGTCATCAATTGTTCTCAAGTTGAAAGATGGTGTTTGATGAGCAATATAATACAAACAGACCATGTCATATCTAAAAAATAAATCTCTTGCCATATTTTCACAGTCACACCTTTATGCTGATTATTATGAAACGGTTAATGCAGTTCTAGCAAAGCTACTATTTGCTACAGATGGTTAGGCTACTATTTGCTACAGAAAGTTAGGCTACTATTTGCTTCAGAAAGTTGGGCTACTATTTGCTACAGAAAATTATAGGCTACTATTTGCTAAGGAAAGTTAGGCTACCATTTGCTCAGGAAATTTAGGCTATATATACTATTTGCTAAAGTTACTTTTCACTGTAGTACTAAAACAGACTGTCCAAAGATCAGTTGCAATTTTTCAATGAACATTTTGTACTAAATAAATTTTTACTTCCCCCAAAAAGTTTGATACAAAGTTTTTCTTAAAAGTTGACGTTCGGGACGTAGACGAACGAGATTGTAAAACATGTTATTTGCGCTAAATGATTAGCACTTAATGCTACCTGTATGTTAAAACACTTTTACTATTTTACGATAAAGAAATGAGATGATAGCAGTTAATGTTTTGGTGATTGATTTTACAATCGAGACCCAATAGTGGGGATATGTTAATAAAACATAATATGGAAATAATTAAATGGCTTTGGGTAGATTTAATGCGATTAATGGCGTATGAATTGTATAATAGTATATCTTGGGAATGGCTGACAACGGCATACTTAGTTGCGAGAGTAAGCCTCTAGCTACAAGACCGATACTTATATTGAAATGTTTAAAATTACAGATCACATTTGTACTTCAAAGTGGGTTGTTTTATTTTCCGATGAATACGATAATACATGGTGTACCATCCCCTGAACAGAACATTCCACACACCCACGTTATAATTACAATGCGTTTGACTTGTTTAGGCTAAAAATGCGTCTTTATGGTTATATTAAACAGACCACAATTAAGTAAAGTATACATGAATAGACAAACAAGTAATTAAATTGAAAAATATGAGTGGAATTGACGAAGAAGAAACCAACATATAAATAACACTTATGACCTGTTCTTATTTAACTAACTCCAGGGAAAACTACAATTTATTTGATTTTGTTTTAATTGAAAAGTAAATCTTGTAATCTCTAAAATAGTATCGACATCATTCATCTCCTGAGAGTAATGACTTTAAAAGGGTTTTGTCTGTGATTTATCATAGTTCTTACTTATGTTTATTTGCCTTTATTATTACCTACTGACTGGATATTCGTCAAGCAAACACCTATATAAATGTATTTATTTCGATCAGGAAAACTAAGGTATATAAAACTGGTACACCAATTCAAATTAGTTTCATATATAAGCATTTTTTCAAACTGTAATCGTATTTTTATCTGCAGATCAATTCTCAGTTTATCTTTTATATTTATTTGTGTATATTGGCCTTTGTCGATTTCCATTTAATGCTACAAAATGCCTTTTTGAAAGTTCAACTTATATTGAAAGATATACATCTTGTATTCAACATGCGTGCTGTTTTTATTAAAATGAACAAGCTAGTGCTCTTTTCGCAGATGTTACCGCCGCACTGGCTAGCTTTTATTTTCTATGTAAACCCCTACAGATCAATGCTTCTAAACATATCATGTATCTTTATACACAAAGATCTTCATTAGAACAGTTGTTTATTGTCGTACTGATAAGGATATCGTCATGTTTGTTTACATCAATCAGAGCATTTTCAATTTCAAACGTATCTTTTGAGTAATCATTTTCATTTTATTTTTACATTACAGATACGGTGGACTAGATCTGAATGGAGCTCGGCGAAAGAACGCTACGCGCGAGACAACAAATACTTTAAAAGCTTGGCTATATGAACATCGAAAAAATCCCTACCCAACGAAAGGAGAGAAAATAATGCTGGCCATTATAACTAAAATGACTCTGACCCAAGTGTCCACGTGGTTCGCCAACGCTAGGCGGCGCCTCAAGAAAGAGAACAAGATGACGTGGTCGCCTAGAAACCGCGCTGAGGACGGAACTGACGACATGGATGACGACATGGATGACGACAAAGACATGAAAAGTGACCACGAGGATGATCTTGATGATGTCGATTTCAAAAGTGATGATATGGGAGAGCATGCACCGACATCACCTGTTGTCATGACTACCGGAATAGAAGAATCCTCTCGACATGTCGATTCAGAGCAAGGACAAGACCTATCAATTAGAAAAGGTAACCAATTTACATTTTATTTCCATCATAACTATGGGTGGGCTTATTGAAACGACATGGCGGCCCTTCTTTCGGAAAAATAGCAATAATAATAAAGACACCATTTAACAGACACGAATTGTTAATTAATTTCATGTACATTTTAAGTTGATTTTAGTACCCGCCACTGATGTCAGTTTGATTAAAGCTTGTCGTATACTCAACATATTCGGCGAAACGATCATAAAACATATCTCAAAAACAACATTAAAAAGCGTTTAACAACTTAAAAAGTACTGAACCGATTTACAACACTGTTACGTTTACATTCCTGTCTTCTCGTGCAGAATAATTTCATGTAATTTGTATCACAGATAACTTTCTTTTGAGATAATTTATCATTTATATTCTCTAGCTGATGTAAAGAAAAAAAACGTAGTTGATGCCACGGGCTAACCTGGTGGTATGACAGTCTGAATGAACTGCCAAATCTTTTCATTTTCAACAAAATATCTCAATAGACAGCATTCATTTACTTTGAGAGACGGAAACAATGTCGAAATTAGTGGCCCAAGTTAAAAACACAACTCGGCCTAAGTGGCATGCGCTCACTCGAGGGAAGTGAAGTCACCATTAAATTCGCTACATTATCTCATTGAAATATCCACATTATAAACATTGGTTAAATGAGATAAACTCTAATTACTGTTGTTAAATCGGCTGACAATGACAAGATGGTTTCTTTGATACCACTGCATGTTAATTAGCGCTCTACAATAGAGAACATCTACTTGATTTAATGAGTTATTACGAGGCACCCAAGGCGGTTTAACTAACAGCAGAACAGCTGTGTTTTTCTTACCTTAACTTGTTTATATCAAGTTGGGTAATAGGATGGCCCCCGCCCGCAAACTGACATATCGAAATCGTAACCAGTATAAATATATAACAATTTGTTTTTATCTACATCTACCGGTAGCCTTTGAAGTTTTTATACCGGTTTCTGAATTCTAATGTTAGGTGCCGTTGTGCGATGTTAAGCTAGTTATTATCGTAAAAGTCTTTTTGGCCTCTTCATTTAGTGAAAATATCCTGAGTTGTATGTGTTCTATAATTCAATATCTATTGAACTCGCACCTGGCTGATGGTATAGAATACACACCTACAGTGCCTACGTGACGTCGATTACTGACTAATTCAATCTCACATTTAAATTGTATCGATAAAGTGTCTGGGTGGTCTACTAGGCCACCCTTTACCATGTGCTATTTGATCTGTACAGGCACTTCTCTAATATAATCCTAAAATACTATAAAACACAAATATACCGAGATCAATTTGACCACAAAACGTCTATGTTCTGCTTGTGTAGATTCCCTCTGAACCCATCAGGTGAAAAAAAAGATATTATAGTAACCGATACTCCGTAAAATAGACAAGTTTTGGGTTAACGACTCTCGTTGAGGTTTTGCCTGACGATTTCACGGTGTGGGGGTTCCTTTGAGAGGCCAGGACAATGTAACTATCACTAACAACTCTGCCGTATAGAAGGTGTTCAGCTATTCTGTTCAACAGTGTACGCAAACTAAAACTCTGAAAAATTATATATTTAAAAAAATCGTCTTTTATTATTTTTGACAGAAAATCGTCAATCATGTAGCGCTAATATTGATAATTTATCACGACACACAGGGCTCTGGTTTTCTGCTATGACAGACTCGTGTCTGAATTCCCAACTCCTGAGTGGGAGTATTTCACGCTTTGATAGACAAACAAGACTGACCCAATGAGGATTATTTTTCATAACGCAAACTGACACATTTTATACTAAGAAAATTAAATTATAGATTTCAATTTTTTTTCTCAAACAAGGATTATGAATATATACATTGGTTAATAAACGTGATCCTATATTTTTGACTACATTTTGTATAAATATCTTCAACAAATACTCTTTTTTTCCATGATGATTATACCGAAGACAAAGTGTTCGGCTTCTTGAAGCCCTCCATTTCATTTTTGATGCAAATCCTCATCGCACTATATATACCGGAACCTGTCCTCGTCGCACTATATATACCGGTACCTGTCCTCATTGCACTATATATACCGGTACATGTCCTCATCGCACTATATATACCTGACCTCATCGCACTATAGTTACCGGTACCTGTCCTCATCGCACTATATATATATATACCGGTACCTGACCTCATCGCACTATATATATCTGACCTCATCGCACTATATATACCGGTACCTGTCCTCATCGCACTATATATACCGGTACCTCTCCTCATCGCACTATATATATACCGGTACCTGTCCCCATCGCACTATATATACCGGTACCTGTCCTCATCGCACTATATAAACCGGTACCTGACCTCATCGCACGATATATACCGGTACCTGACCTCATCGCACGATATATACCGGTACCTGACCTCATCGCACTATATATACCGGTACCTCTCCTCATCGCACTATACATACCGGTACCTGCGAATACTTGAAGTATGTTTTATTAGTATCTTTTCTATCGTTTTTCTTTAAATTGTTAATGGTCTTAGATTCTTTCTGGGTCCTCATCTCGAAATATAGACCACTTATGGAAATTTTTTCAATTAGTGTGCCAGAATAAAGAAGTGTGCCAGAAGGAGCTGTATAGATGAATCAGTGTATTTGGACAGACGGGCCAGCCTGTGGTGAAATATGCAATCATTATCCGAACTCTATAACTCAGGACCTTATTAACCTTGTTTACATGTCCATAGCCTTTTGATGTTTGCTTAATTGCTTGCCTTTTTTTATTTTCGTTCGTTTAAGTATTAATTGAAAATCATAAGGACAGCTCATTGTTTTAATAAATCAGTTATCCAACGGCTCCAATATCGGTATGTAGTCCAACCCACCGACTTCATAAGCCCTATAGTTAAATCTTATATACGCGTGTATTAAATAAAGATCGCCCGGGAATGGGGCTGCACCCTCTTGGGAGTCTGTCCTTATTATACCGATATGGATCTGTTAGTTGATGAGTTTAGTTTGCCTCCAGATCCCCTCTACCCCCGGGGCACTGTTGTATTTTAGTACATGTGTTCGTGGTCAGGGCGTATAACTATGCCCTGCTAATTATTAGGAGTCTGGGTTGAACAATTGTTATACCCAACGTCATTTATTATTGAGAAGTGCTCATGTATATACCTGGTCATTAGCAAACACACATGTCCAATTGGGCGCTAGTCTATCTTTAATCTATCACTTCAATTGCCTTTAAGGATATTAATAAAACATATTCCGGCTTAATGTTGTGCATTCATTATGTGAACTGAATCCAAATTCGTATTAACTATAAAAAAAACTTTGTCCAATAAATCCAGAATTTATAAATATTTCGCCTTACATAAACCACATAAATTAATGTTAACTATTATATTTACTTTCTTCGCCTAATTTTCTAATATCTGTATTTGTTTTATTTAATCAATTGAATAAGTGAGTGGAAAATAACAATAGTCGTAATACCAAGTGCGGCGTCGCAGATTGAATAGCAGTAATTATCTTTATTAAGTATTAATTATATTATTTTAATACACATTGATTTTGATACGCTTGATTTTGAAAAGTTTTACCGTTTTAAAAACGTGCCAGTATAACTCTAAAACGATGTTTATATTTTCTGGATTTTGCTGACTTTTGTCGTCACCCGGGAAGATGTATTTTATTACTCGCTTATGATAAAGGGCTAACATGATATCTATTAATCACTATGGAGGTTCTCTAAGTACCCTTTGAGTGGCACCCGACCTTACCGGGCCACACACAGTCTGATTCTCTTACAGAAGTTTATACCCTATAACAAGTCGCAACTCTAACTATTCGTCATCAGTCTCAGTTAGGGAAGGCCATCTACTATAACATTTCAATTATTATACAAGTTCAGACTATAAAAAACCGTTAATGCGATGTTTTATTTTAAAACGTATTTATTTCGCGAATAACGCACCCTGAACAACAAAACTTATTATTGCATAAATTCAAGGAAAAGAATACCTATAATTTGATATAAGTCATATATGGCGATATGTTTTGTCAATTCAGTTATTAAGTGTAGTGGAGTAACTTGCTTAAATGCTTATTTGTACGAAATAAAAAATATATAAATTCAGTATGTATATTGACATAACTGTGATAATTGCCTGTATATTTAGCAGGGATGTCTACTTTGCAAGTAGAAAGCCTTTCTTTTAGAATAATTATATAATTCATCGAAATAATATTACTGGAGGCAACATTGAATATGCCTTCATTTTACAAACGATTTCATTCAAACAAAGAAATTTAACTGCTGGTAAACATTAATTATAATAACGCTATAACATTTTTGTCTCGTTCCGTTTTAAATTAAAAGATAAATGTTTTTTTGATTGGTTCATTATGTAAAGAAACATTTCGCGATATAGGGGAATTATTTATTTGTGTTAGGTAGCTTGCACCCAATGGTTTCTTTCTATATACACATGCCATTGTTTTGTGAGATTTGAGAATCGGGAGCACATTTCCAGGGTAGAGTCAGTCTGAATGAGACGGATTAATGACAATAAATACAAGTTAATTTCCCTTTAGTCCTTTTGATCGACTGACCCATTCCGAACTGCAATAACCGGGGAAGCTCGACAATGCTGGGAGTCCCGGCTAAATCAACCAGCCCCTTGTCTTCCTCGACATGCCCGGCACGACCTGGGCCACGCTCAGAAGTGTTTGCCAGAGGAAACCAACTCTCTAGTCCCTAAATAACCTTCCCGAGACCCCCTAACTGACATCCGTCTAATAATCGAACCATACTTTAAAATAAATAATCCCAACCATCTGTAATTATATACAATTTACAACTTTTTTTTGCACTTTTGAGAGGAATGTATGGATTGAAATGTTTCCCGGCAGTTTTACAAAATATTTATAAAATAGCGTATTGGTTAACTCGCGTAAATATAATTTAAATGACTTATCCTGAGGTGGAATATTTTATAATTGATTCGCATTTCTCAGATTAATTTAACAGACATATTTTCCTATACTCAAATTGGGTAGAATTTTTTTCATGTAATATTTTAGCATTAAGAAGCATGGCGTTCTTTATTTTCCTTCGCAATTGTGGGTTGTAATCTCTTTGGATAATACGATAAATGTTGTTTGTTCATCGTAAATTTCTTTTTAAATAATATTTGAAAGACATGTACTATAAAGTAGATAACCATATTTATATTTTTGTTGTTTCAGTTGTGGAGAACGACAAGTCGGATAAAGTGGAATCACGGAGAGTTGATGGCACAAGGTCAGAGGATTCGGATCCTGGAGAGGATTCAGACGTCAACGTCTCAGACTGTGACCAAATGTCTCACAATTTAACTACAAAGTCTCAGCTATTGTCTCCCGGAATTCCGGAATCTACCCGTCCCTCTTCTCCGGCAGCGTCCGGGCATACAGATAACTCATTCAGCAGAAATTCCAGTCAGATAGAAAGCAACGGTAAATCGAGTAAAAACAGCAGTGAATCTACAACAACATCTAGTGTACAATCAAGGCCGAGGATTTGGTCTGTCTCAGAGTTTCTTAATAATAAAAGTTCAGACAAGGATTCAAATTCTTCAAGAAGTTCCCCCTCCAGACCTTTAAACTTACAGACATTTCCACGAGAGATCCCTTCATCTAGGGTTGTCGCCCCTCCTGGCTTTGCCTATATGCCCGTCACTAGTCACTCGTGGATAGCCGGACGATACCCGGGCGGTAATTTTCCACTTCCTGTCAGTCACGCGACTTTATCTTATCCATATACTCTCTCATCTAAACCTTTATTTGCCGGTCATGGACTGGTGGCCAGATCTGAGCCACTTCCGGCACACAGTATCAAACCCACAGTTCTCAGACCCCAACAAGCGATATTCTCACCCGCGCGAGATTTGGACTCAATGCGTGCTAGAGTTTTCGAGAAGCGCGAAGGCACCACTGTGGTAATATAATTCTGAGATCGAACTGTGTCATTATAGAAAATCAATACTACAGAAATCTGGTCAATTTGTAACATGTATGGACAATGAACCAATTCATGTGAACTTACTTCACTTTGTGTATATTCAATCAAATTATATGACTCATGGACTACACTGAAATTCCATCGGGATATTTGTGTTCAGTGAAAACAATATCCGTACTTTTCTTATTGTTTTTTTTTACACAAACTTTATGTCAAATCGTCATTTTTATTTATTTTATTTACAGAAATCCTTTCAGACGTTTTTACATCACATCATGTCTCGTGGTACAGTTTTGTTAAAATGTTGTTTTATAATGTGGATCAAGAGCTTGTTACGGAAACTGTAACGTTATATTTACCTCCATGTTTTATGTCATCGTTGAATGAATCATTTTGATTGGCTGCTCTATTTATATCACTTGACAGAACAACGTGTTTAATCAGTTGAGAAGATTTGATTGTGTTTTAATGAACCCATTAAGTGCTGAAGTAAATCTTTATTGTAATTGAAACCCGTGCTTATCTTTTTGGTTTTTCTTCCATATTAAATTATGACTGTTGTGTAAAAGATTCGATGAAAGACGAAAACACAAAATGCAAGTTAGCATTGTTTTCGTTTTTTTTAATAACGCATTTTGAGGTTGATAGGAAATAAGTAAACGTTAAAAAAACAACGATATACCAAATCGTCCTCGTCACATCAAATATAGTATCGTTTATTTAATACTTTTACAACAGATGTGACTAAAGTTTGCCTCCAAAGGGACACTCGTAGCGTATATAATTGTTTCTTAAACGTTTAATAATGCTTGGTAAAAGAGGAACCCTGCAAACCTCAGTGACTTGTATTATCTATAAATAGTTTGTTAATTGTTTGCAGTTATTAGGTTCATATTTACAGTTAATGAATTTTCGGGATAAAATTGTGGAAACGTTCCTGTATTGGACCGTGTATGAATCAACAGTCCAATAAATATGATGTCAAAGAAATGTCTGAATATTTCAAACATACGACAATAGATCACACTAGCATATTTTCCATTTTTTTAACCAGCGAAATTAAGGATCCAAATATCGTTTGAAAACATGTGACCCCTATTTATACTCAAAGGATAAGACTTGGAGATTTCTTGTGACGGAGATTTGAGAAAATAGCGACATGCCGTTTACAGATTGGATGTACTAACATAATTCATCTGAAACAAACAAAGATCGAAGGAACCATATTAGGAGCTATTTATTTAAATGGGTAGAATTAGTTAAAAATCCGCTTAAAATTGGAAATAATCTATATAATGTGGAAGAAAGTCAAGAATAGATTTAAAATGTTTGAATGCTTTTTTGTGCAATATGAGCCGAAGCTGTGTCTCCCTTCTCCACAAAAGGTCCCACGACAAGAAATACCATACGATAAAATAATTTATCCTGTGGCATTTTTTCGTTCTGTGCAAGTGTCCATGTGTATATTTGTCTCACATTTTGACCTTTTTTATGTGAAGAACTCTTCCACACAAGGGCCAGTTTAATACTTTGGAGCACGTGTGCTTTTGGAAACATGTTCTTTTCACACGAGTCCTTAACGACAACAACAACACAAAGCTTAAGAACAGTTGATTTAATAAAGTTTGATTAGGATGACTGATTTAGCAAAAAGACATTCAAGAGTGAATAATAAAAAGCGTTGTGACAAAGGTTGGAATAAATTATTTGACGAGTGAATATACGGCCTGATTAGAAGGCTAGTATCCAGGAAGCTCCAGGGAGGCAGGGCCGTCTCTTATCTTAGATTAATTCGTTTTTATGGAAATTGAAAGTAGACGATTTGTGTTATGCTATAGCCTCATGTCACAGTACTCACTCCAACATTGTTCTCCTTTTCAAAGTGGCGATTGCTTGCATGATTTTCTCGTCGGTGGGACTGTTAATTGTTTTAGCGTGTGTTGACCCGACGTCTCACTTCATTTCCTCTCAGCTTTTACACCAAACTCGCCGTAATATCCCTTTCCTTCTCTCTATTGTAAAACGTGTTGTCGTCGGTGGCGAGTCAGACTGCTTTCTCTAAGACGTATTCTCAGAGGTGAGCTCAGGAAATTTAGAACGGGAAAGTTTCCCTGTAATCAGGGCTAATCGTGCTCGGGTCGGTCAAGTAGGCGCGGGTAGGGGCTGCACGGGACAGCGCTGGCAGTAGCTGCGACGTCCACTGCGATGATGTTCGCTGATATGGTGATATTGAACTGCTAAGAAATTGTCAGTGCCGCTTATCTCTGACAGCGAGACGAGTCCTTGGTGATCTTAATATTAAGACTTAATAAACACTGTCATCGTTCTGTGTTCAATTTAATTGGTTGATTGATTGTTAGAGATAAAACGACATTCAGGTGTTTAAGTGTCGTTTTACTGTGTTTAATTGGTCGGATAGTTGATGCCTTGATTGAATAATAACTCCATGATTTACTGATTGATAAGAAAAGTTATGACTGTACCGTCGTTGTCTCCAGGTTCCATCGATATTAATTCATTGAATTACTTGATAACTTAATTTATTAAGCCAATTGAGAAATACACAAATAAGCAAGAAGTCAATATACAACTGATATTTCACACAGCAAAATAACATAACATAACAAAAACCCTAGGAAATTGTATTTTTGACAAATAAAACGAAGGCTAAGATGCAGAATTACACATGGTCATTTTGACGGTATAGTAATCTGAATATCTGGATGCAGTTGGTGTTGCTGTTCAATTATTGCAGGCACAATTCAGAGTAAAGATTATTACAATATATTGAAAGATCAGTAATGGTATTTACGATCTTGTTTGGAAATTTAACAGTTATTGCTCAGCCCACACTATGTCGGATCTTATATAAACTTTCAAATCGTTATTTGCTCGATTAATCGCTCTACATTGATTTCAGGCGTTTCAATAAAGTGCAGTATTTGTCAGGCAAATGCGATGTCTTTTAAATTCACATATACAAGGCTGATCTGTTCCGAAATGGTTTTGTTTTTAATCGCCGCATAGATAAATTACTTTTATTGGTAATATTTTAAAAAAATACTTCAAATAGAATTGAAAAAGACTATTGCATGAAGATTGAAAGTGCTGTGAGCACGTGCATCCCTCGTGCATGTTATTCGATTTCCGGCCGCTGTAT
>JAVFBZ010166795.1:0-31839 GCA_032466195.1 Katharina tunicata
TGCCCCAAATTTTGGCGGAAATCACTGCGCCAATGGCCTGGTAATGTATACGAGAGATGTCTTAGCACGTGACGTGAGACATATTTTAGAATGCCAAAAACCCTGTGGTTGTATGGCTTCCGAGTCTTACTCCTTGTGTTACCCTGTTTCGTGTCCTGCCCTTCTTTCATCCAATGAACTAACACACCGTTATAAAAGTGAAATAACAAACACATGACTTAAGTTCGACTTCCGGGTATATTGATAAGAAAAATTAAATCCATCTTAGTTATGTTTTTGTTATGTGCCCAGCTTCTAAATGCTGCTAAATTCTAAGTCCGTCGTAAAACCCCTATCAAACAAACAAACTATCACTGAATGTTGTTAGCATTTATCGTATGCCTTATAGTGCTGGGTACGTACCAACCTATTGATGTGCTCGGGTTTATTGGTCCATTCCATTAACTAGGAATAATAAATAAATATTTCGCCGATGACACAATATCTCGTATAATAATCCATAATACAAGATCTACAACAATAACACCTTATTTAATACACATAGAATTGTTTTATTCTAACAAATAAATAGACAAAAATACATTCTGGAAAAGGTGTACAAACAATACATTTTATTAACATGATATCCAACAAGTCTTTACAGCTTTCTTTTTTCTTCTTTGCATTGATTTTTTTGACATGGAAAGTACACAAATTAAAAAAAAAAAAGACTATTTGTTCACGAAACGCACATTCACAAAACAATCATGGTCAATCAGGGTGAGATCTTATGTACTAGGCTTTTATTGTTGGAACAAATACTCCTGGAAAAAAGAAGTAATACGAATTATTAAATCTGTGGAGACAGTAACAAATATATTTATAAAAAAACACACTAAACAGATAATCTTTTCTGAACACAAATGAAATATAAGCTAATAATGATGGAATGATTTTGTATTAGAAGTAGACAATTCGTACTGAAAAGCAACACAGAACTAACTGGAGAATCTTCCGACTTTTTAAGTCAAAATAACCATAACTTTGCTTAAAAAACAACAACCAACTCTTTATTTGCCATTTGTTCGTATAACGGTTAAGTTGTTTCCATGGAGCATTAACAAACAAACAAAAATTAATAAAACTCAATTTTATAAAGTAGAGTTCGCACAAATCTCAAGCTTGTTTTGGATATATCAATCGAACGCAACTTACGCAATATCAGTTCAATCCATAAAAGCCTAAAGAAGAAAAAAAAAGCATCTGGAAACTAATCAGATTTATCATATCATATACCTTGTTAGCCATAGAAAACCTGAACGAATAAAACTTACGTTAAATTGGGTTTCGAAGTCGTCATCTCTGGGCACGATTGGGTATTGACTCGCAGATCTGAACATAGTTGATTGGTCGCATCGGGAGCAGGTTGACACGCCCATTCCGTACTCGTTAGCCACACATTTACACTCTTGGCAGCTCATTGGCTCAGCTGATTCCCCAATACTATTAGACCACGCAAGTCGGAATGCTTTCTGGATTTTCCGGCGCCCCTCGATTAGGCGGGCAAGGTTAAAGAAGGAACCGTTTGATATTTGAGTAAGGGCCATGCAGTTCTCTTTGGGTACTCGAAGTTCTGTTAACAAACTAGAATCGCTGTTCATATTATCTCCTCTGTTCAGATAAGCGAATGCTCCGTTATTATCAACGCCTGAAAATATATCAAGTCATCCAGAGTCGGTGAGAATTTGACATTTATAATTTTCATTTCTTTATTACCAGTTTTTGTTAGAAAGATATGAGTGAGCAAAACTATATGACAATCCTGAGATTTACGTTTAGCAACAGTTGAAACAGTCTGTTTTTTAGTATACAAAACCACCGTATGTGAACCAAATACCATTGTATTCAAGAACATAAGATTTGTTTGGATGACAACTTACGACGTTTCGATATAGGTTCCAACATCCCTTTCAAGATTAATGATTAAAAAGTCAATTGTATAAAGTGGATTTCGTTCTTAAGTCAAGTTTGTAAGTGAATGTTAATCAAATCCAAAGCAGCATACACAATGCTAGTTCAATCCACATAAGCTATATTTGAAAACGATGTTAAAACCTACATCGATACGTCCTATGTGAAATTAACAGAAGCTGTCATCCATACAAGTCTTAAGTTCTGTGTCATATCCAACTTCTAAATGTTATTGAAAGAAGTTACCATTGTATTCTGATGTCATTTCGTGGGGAACCATCATAAGCTACTAGACGGGCTACTATTGTAAAGCGAGAATTAGAAACTTACCACCAACGTTTCCACTTTTTGGACTCCTGTTTGAACGGAATTCGAAGTCGTGTTTCATCAGAAGGTGTAACGTTATTCCTTGTTTTGTTAGGATGGCTTTCACCTCTTCGAAGTCTGTGGACCTTTCTAAGCAGGACGAACAGGGCATCAGTACGAGAATTTTGGAAACACCAGTTCTCCAGGGGTAATCTGTGGCAAATTTGACCGCTTCTAAAACATCGGAGACTCCAACTTTCTTGTCGAACATCATTGACTCGACACCTATTCCAAAGCGTGTGACGTCGTTCATGATTTGTCCATCGATGGTTTGTGAATGAACTTCATCTCTTAAAGACGATCCACCGAAACCAACGATACCAAAACGGTTCCCAAGCAGTTCTGCAATTAGATTTTACCATGGTTTAAAATAATATTTTATTGTAAAATAATAAATATTCATGGCATTAGACAAAATATAATGTAATTTTGTTTTGAGCTTTTTGTCTTCCGTTTCAATTAAGTTTTGTTAAGTATACCATCGGAGTGAATTTGTTTGTTTAGATGTTAAATATTAAACGTTTCTGCTTCTGTGCAATTATATACCCACGTTTATTTCATACTTCTAGAAATAGCATTTACCATTAAAACTATATATAGAAACACCCTTTCTCTGAGACTGATATGCAGGGGCAATACTTCAGTATTGTCTAGAGGCATGCAATCATCAATATATAAAAAATATATGCTGCATATCGTTGTTATGGATTTTGTAATCGGGACACTTACTTTTAGCAGACAATGCTGTGTCGATGTCTTCAGCTAAAGCTTGGATATCTGATGCAGCTTCCTTATTGCATTCTTTCTCCTCTACCACAAATATGACATCAGCAGATCTAGGCACATTCATTTCGTTCCCAGACAAGAGTAGGCTGTCGCCCGACTGGAAGATATCTCCATTTGGTGCCCGGCAACCAACTAAACGAGAAAAACATCACGTATCCCTGTTTGTTTGTTTTTGTCAAATTGCTATTACATGTAACCACTAACCGTATGTTACATCACATGTGATCACTAACCGTATGTTACATCACATGATCTAAGCTTACTACAGCCATTTACAACAGCAATTTATTAGTGCTTGTGTTTATGAACCTTATATATATTTTGTAAAGAGTAATCAAACTGGCACAGGGATATCGACTAATTAAAGTCGATAAATTATCTCATGTTCTAGATCAATTCTCAGAGACAAGTATATATATTTAGAAACTCTGGGTATTTATCTGGAACATGAGATAATCTAGAATATTGTTGATAATATACTCTTAGATGTGATCTAAGGCTTGATTTGTAAACTAACCCAGTTTTAAAAATCACGCAAAGACAGACACCAACTGAGTTTTATTTCTGACCAACTTTGTGAAAAACAACAGCTACAACAGCTATCATTTGAGTTGAATTTGAAGTTTTAAAAATAAAATAGCAAGTCTCCTTCTTCTCACTATAGAGGACGATATTTAGGAGAAGGCTAATCTATCAGGATTTTCTTAACAAATACAATTCGGAAAATTCTGTCGTAGATGTACGAAAGTAAAAAAATATCCACATACCACACATAGATGGGAGCGACATGGGAACACCAGCCATTTGACATTCCTGGATATACTGAGCGGATGAGTTACAAATGGAAGCCTGGGTGGGGTTCATCAAGAAGTCTACCATACAACGGGCCATTGCGCCCTCTGGAACAATCTGTTGGTGAAAATAAAAACATTTCCAGGTCAAAGTTTATAAATCTGTTACCGGTCATAACACCTTAGAAATGGTCAGCCAGTGTCTTATCAACATTTGGACTGGACTGTATGAGATTCCTCAAAATGATTGATCTATTTGTTGAGCCAGTGTTGTTTAATTGTCACTGAAGATAAAAGTCATTTTGCAACAATAACAATATTATTATATTGTTAATAATATGACCTGCCGGCGTATAATGTTTGTATAAATTATACTCTCAGCACGTAAATGATACACGCTGTATATGCTGTATTAATAATTAACTGTCTCATATCGGCACAGTTCAATTTTTTTATTGGCCCAGTTTATCAATATTGGCCCTATTTCGATTCAGACCGTTTGTTCGTTTAATACAAGTTAATAAAAACAGTTTTCATTAATCAGATACTTCTATATCAGACCTGTAACAGGGCAAATCTGTTATTTATCTCATAATTACATCGCTTAAGATAATCCTCTTGGGTCGAATTCACGTGGTCATTGACAGGCCAGCCGAACACACAGCTAAGTAACGCAAATGACGGTGTTACGGCATTTGAGACTTGTTCAAAGTTTTGGTGAATTTCATAAGTTTGTCAAAACGTAAACAAAACCTGAGAAGGAAACTAATAACAAATACCTACTAATAAAATATCATGTGTGACATTCAGTGAATTGATAAATAAATGGTACCTGTCTGAAACAATGCCTGAATGGAGAAGAAGTGCTCATGAAATATTCCTGGCATTGACTAAATCCTGGACGTCCAGCTTCTATGACGGGGTTCTTAGCGAAATTACGTCTGGATCTACAGGAGCCCGCTACTTCCCAGCTGTGAGCGAAAGACTCAATGTCGTCGGATGTTTGCAGGGTTGACATGATCATGTCGTTAGACGGCTCGTTGTCGTATGTCCCGAAGAGACCGGCGGTTTTTCCGAAGAACCATCCGCTGAGGGTGACAGTGTAGACATCATGGATCAAATCACACTCGACCTGTAGGCCGTTACCGCTATCCACCATAATCACACCGCCCTGTCTGGTTACCGTCATAGCTTCGAACATGTACGGCAAATCTTGGGGTCGGCTGTCCACTTGAACCTAGAAAAAAAAGTGAAGCAATTTATTAGATTGCCATGAAAACTTTTTAACAGAAAATTAGACCACTTCAAACAAAATTATCCCCTTATTAAAAGATACAGCATTTAGAAGTTCTTGTGTGCTTTTTTCTTCACTTTAGAATATGAAATATTTTTTCGGAAATATTAGCATATGTCCGGATCGTGTACACCTTAATATACTAGTCTCAGCGACATTCATTTTCCCAATATCACAGATTTTTGAAGTCTTTTCATAGCTCATTAATTCCACAAAACAAATGACTTAAAATAAAATATTAATCGTTAATTTGAAACATATTATTCCAACAACACTTACTTTGAAATCTGGGAAGATATCAATGCGTTTTTCTCCAGCTGTGATAGACAGAGACCTCTTCTTTAGGCTTGTCCGGTCAACATCGTAGTTCAAAATCACAGAGAAATTGCCGTCCATGAAGTCATGTACCAATACGTAACTGCACAACCCGGCGAACTCAAACTGGCGGCCATCGAAGGTGGTGAAGTGTTGAATACCAGAGACGGAAGCGTGAGCTATATGCAAAACAAAACACTTTTGTTTGAAATGTTCTTGGATAGAGTTATAAGAAGTTAACATCCCGTATATGTTTTTCAATCGAGTAAATATGAAAAATTTTGTTGGTTCGAAATTGAATTTTCTCAAAGATGGATTTCTTTGCGCGTTATTATACTAATAAAGATGATCAAACTGTTTCTTATACGAGAACTACAACAGCATTTTTATATTAATAGTCTAATGACAAATATTTTCTCACCTTTAAATGGTGGAATCCAGTCGTATATGTCGCTCGAAGGTTTGTATGTGTAGTACGCATCAGCTAGACTGAAGTTACTCGATGGGATGTAGGAATTAGCAAACTTCCTGTAGGCTTTGACATATTTCTTGATGCTGTCGTCAGGTAGAGCGCGGAGCGATTTCAGGGCGATGGGCAAATAAATCTCAAATTGAATCTCTCCTTCCCTCGGGTCGTAAACGATCACGTGGGATTTTTCCATATTAAGAAGACTATCTCTTAGTTCCTTTGCCTCTTCCATTAGAAGTTCACGGATATTATTCAGAAGAGATTTGACCAATTCTACGGAATTCCTCTCAACATCCCAGTAATTATAAGCCCATTTACCCTACAATAATATATCATGGTCATTAAGATATTTCAACTGAACAATTCGCCGTTTTCAAGATTTTTGCAACAACAAAAAAATATTAAAGACAACAAGCATCTGTTGTTTAAGAGAGAATCACTAAATTAGTATGACACAAACAGCCATAGGACGTTGGACTGATATTTCACCAACAAAACTAATAAATAAATATATCTTACCTGTTGGTAGATCTCATTGGCTACAGCGTGAGCATGTTTGACTTCCTCTCGTTGCATAAGATCCTGGAGGTGCTGGGTGACTTTCTGGCGCGCTGCATTAACCATATCCATGTACTTATTTCCAATGGAGGATTGATAATTTTTGACGGTGTTCTGGAATTGCCGGCTTAGAGTTTTAATGTCTACTGTCTTAGGAATATTTGGCAGTTTGGCGACTAACTTGGCCACCTGTTCTCGTATTCTGATCACTGTGGGATGTTCACTAAATCTGTCCAAAATTTCTGTAAAAAGAGAAGGAAACAACATAGAATAGGCGATTTGTAAGTCCTTGGTTCACTGTCTTTACGGATTTTCCAAACAGAACATTTTTAATCTAAACCTTGATAAATATGAGTATCAAATATACTGTGGTAGAACACCGAAATGTCCTTATAATTGTGTAAAGTTATACAAAAATTGTGTAAAGTAAAAACGACTTTTAACACAATGCAAACGTTTGACAATCTTCAAACAGCAATTTTGTTAAGTTATGATCCTATTTCTAAGAGCATATCATCTCACCTATCATTTTTTTCAGGGCCTGTCTGGCTATTTCACGTGACTCGTTTTCAACGCGGGCATAAACGTATGAAGCGCTCTCGGCCTGTCTTTCTATTTGATCGATAGCTTTTCTAATCAATTCGCTGGAAATCCTCTGGGCTTCATAATATATCTCCTGTAAAATGGTGCCAAGTAAAGAAATTATTTAAAATCGAGATTATTCTTAGACGAGTCTTAGTATTATTCTTGTAGAAATACGCGATTTTAACAGTATATTCAAGTCTAGCTTTTAGAAAAGAAAGATATAAAGTATAATGCAGACTTAACATAATTTAATTATGGAAAGTGTCGAAATATCTATCATCTATAAATAATATTGTAAAAATCGTTCTCTTTGGCCTACCTGTACATACTCTTGGGCTACGGCCATGATCTCCTCGTATGTCAGTAATTCTTCCAAGGCTTGGCTGACCTTTCTGGCTGCTCTCTCATAAGTGTCCAATGCTTTGACTCCAACCTCATCAGCAAATTTCCTGAGAAGTCAAATCACATTGTTTATTATTTACACTCGGCAAGTGGGACCTATCACTATGCCAGCCTACAAAGTTGTTATAAAGCGTTTTTGTACTAAGACAAGATATTAAATTGTCCTTTCTTATCTGTCGCAATGTGATACACTGATGTATTGTGTATTAACGATTATTTGAACTAAAGATACTATGATATTGTCTGATCAACAAATCCTGCAAATTGGACTGCTTAGGGGAATACGCCTCAGCACTATCCATGACAAATGGAGGCGATTTGCAATTTATTTCCTTGAACATTTTATAATTCTCAAAATAGTAGAATTTTAACCTACAAGTTACTTTAAAACCAGTATCAAATAAACAAATTCCACAAAACACGCCATAACTTAAATTGGGACGTTTCAAATATTTTTTCCATTGGAACTATCTTAATATTTAAACTGAACCTACATGATATCATCGAGAGCTTTCTGAGCTGTAGCCAAGACCTCTTTAAGACCTCTCCTGTTTAGTTCATCCAACAGACGAGCCAGTTCCATATCCAAAGATTTAGAAGCATCTTCTAACAGATCAACAAAAGGCGTTATGTCTTCGACGATGCTGGAGGAAATAGCTCGAGCACGTCCGGATAGTTGGCGGACGAGATCATCCGGAGACTCCCGAAGAGACTCAAGGATCTTTCCCTGATAAATACTGCTGCGTCTATCCAATTCACTCTAGAATGACACATAAATTATATTTAGAAATGGCAAGTTAACAAACATGGTTTAATTTTCATTTTTAAGAAAAAAAACTTTTAGTTTGCTCATAAACTCGAATTGCTTCCTGACATAGGTACTGTTTTAACTGAACTTTATTTAATACTATCGCAGATTCCACAATTTAAAAAAAAATGCTCTTGTACTTTATATGAGAGTAAATGGTTGCTGTGCTCTTCCTATTCACCTTGATCTCTCTGAGAACGGATGGTCTCCAGTGAAGACGAGTGTGAAGAATGCGTGATGTATTCAAGGTCAGGGTGACAAGGCCGTCTGTCTCGCGCCCGTAACGTGACACATGGAAGGCTTCCACAGAGAAGATATTGTCTTCAACATAACCAGCCTGCAGGTTAATCGTGTTTCGGGGGTCATCTGAAATTGTACGTATTTTGGTAAAAAAAATGAGAACATGTTGCACTCACTATTAAGATTCTGTCAATATCATAAGACCTTGTTAACCACTTACTCTGAATGTATTTGCGATTCATGGGGAGTGACATTGGAAAGGGCAAATACTCTGATATGAGGAGAGAAAAAAAAAACTAGCAAGCAGACAAAATAAGGAGCACTAAAATATAAAATATCCAAGCTTCAAACTTACTTAAGTCAGTCCCCATGCTAATAGCGATGTTGCCTTTGTCTGGTCGAATTACAACATTGGTGTCGATTGTCTTACTGTTGTCATAAACATTGTGCAGTGAGAGCTGATAACCATCATCAGTGCGAAGTCTTCCAGTTATTTGTACTGATTTAGCAGGGGAGATAATCTAAACATAAAAAAAGACATTTTCAATATTTTATTTCATGCATTATGGAAAACATTTTTCATTACTTATATTTTGGCTGGAGAGAAATCACTGACGGCTCCACTGTTAAAGTTTTGATTTGTTTCTAGTTAATTACGAAATTAGTAGACGACGTCTTTTTCAGAACTTTTTTCAGAAAAATTTTAAAATGCTAAGCCTAGATATTAACGATGCCTTTCTTCAGAAACTTTCATATCATTTCAGCTGACAATTAATTAATAAGTTATACATACCATAGATAATATAATCAAAATAGATTATATAATCAAAATATATTGACTTAATGAAGTTGCAGTGTCAATCATTAGCTGAATCCTAATCTCTGGACACTCACCTCAAGTTTGGCTTCTTTGCGGATGCGATCAATTTCTCCTCGTAGCCTTAGGTTATCTCTGGACTTCAGGAAGTAGATCTCGACACCTGCTGACAATAAGTCGTCGGTTTTTCCGGCATGAGACGCAATACGCAGGTCCGTATTTGTGTATGGATGAGACAAACCTACAGCTATCGATATGTTACTGTTGTCTCCGCGCCCAGAAGATGTGTCTTCAATTCTTGTTGTAATAGCCACCTTCTTTCTTCGGTCAGGGGAGTAAGATAATTCCGCTTTGCCGTCGAACCATGTACGTCCGCGGTTTAGGATACCTTCACTGGTAAGGCGAATTTCCTGTTAACATGACATAGAGATGACCTTAAACCCATTGCAGTATACTGTACTCAGATTTTATTCATAAATGACTTATTTAGATTTTCAAGTATAAATTCACCAAATATTATTGTTCATAAAAAGTGTATTTACTTTGCTTAACAAATTAGTTATATAACATAGTTTTACAACAAAGTATAAGGCTGGTCCCCCTCAAATTTAAAGGACAGGAAAATATTCAAATACTGAAAATGTTTCTCTATTTACGTATTTGTACCGCCACGTACCTTTCTGATAGACGGGGCCTCCAGTTTGAAGTCTGTCTTCAATGATGAGGATGACTTCTCGATGGCAGAAGACAAAATTACTTTCTTGGACTCGTCTCGTTCTGCATCCCAAGAAACTATCATTTCAGAAACCATCTTTTCCACGCTGTCAGAATGTGATCCAGCCAATTTGACAATTCTATACGGTGTATTAACTCGGAGATTGCCTTCACGAATCTTGGTATATCCTTGGCTACTATCCGAAAAGTCTCCTCCAATTGAGACTCTCTTGTTGTCCACAATCATTTCTACAAGGGCAGCTTTTTTATATGCGCTGTTTTCGACACTTCCTGAAATCCCAACTGTTGTTTCCGGGCGAATGACGTTAAAAGAAACGCTTTTTTTGGAAGAGTATACATTGCTGTTGTCTTTGTATTCAGATGTGATCTTAAAGTTACTTGTTGGATCACGGGCATTCCAGTTGGCTTCAATTGATCCTTCTGCGGAATCCGAGCTCAATTTTCCGTCAACATGGAATTTCATGGGACGAGGATGGGGCATGTCAACATCAACGCTTACCTTACCTTCTGCTTCTCGGTTAGCTTTCAATGATATGATGTTATTGTTCTCGTAATCAACATTAAGGGCAACTTTACGTCTTGATCTGGCGACAATATCTTCAAAACTGGTTGAGAATTTCTTCACATACTTGAATGGTGTTGACAAGCTAATATCTCCAGCGGTCTTTTCGGTTCTACTCCATTTACTGCTGCGCTCGAAGTTTCCGTTTAGAGATATGGTTTTCCTTGGGGCCCATGTGGCTTCTATGCTAGACGTATATCGGTTGTTATTGTCGTTCTTGATGGATAATTTTAGACTTTCTGCATTGCGAATGGAACTGGCAAAGGTGAATGTGGCGTCCATTTTGGTTGGTGATAAATAACCAAGAGAAGCTCGAGCCAGAACAGGTTTGTGCATCTGGGACGACTCCACTGTGACTGAGGACTGAAAGTTTAGGGGTGAGCCATCAACATTTATAGCTAAAGCTTGTGTCTCGTATCCTGGGTAAGGAGAGGTTATACGACCATTTAGCGTTTTAGTTGAGCTGATGACATCAAGAGCGCCGTTGAAGGTCACCGTCTTCTCAAGTCCGTAACTTACCCGAGCCTCAATTTCACAGCGTTTCAGTTCTCCGTTGATACTAGCAGATGCTGACTGATCTTCCCAACCACGGAAAGGTGTCTTTGCAGAAAGAGATATCGACTTTGGTGAGCTGTCTACGTCAAGGCTGCACTTTGCTTCAATTTTCTGTCTTGTAGAATACTGTATTTCTGCGTCGCCATCAAATCGAGTGGGAATACCGTTAAAGTTCAGTTTACCCGATAAATTCTCAAAACCATCGAAAGGCGTTTTAATACTGGCGCGGACTGCTCGTTTTCTGCCTTCCAAGTCAACATTGACGTCCAATTCTATGTTTTCGCGCCGTCCATAGGTAACTCTAGAGTCGGCTTTAAAGTGTTGCGCATATCCGTTGAAATTGGCCACAAATGAAATATCTTCGAAACCTTGGAATGGTGTCTTTATGTCTGCACTTGCACTCTTTGGATTTCCCTCCAAACTTGCAGAGCTGCTGAAAGTAATACGCTTGTTGTTTAAATATGTAACGTCAGCGCTTCCGCTATACAGGTCACCTTCAACTGTAAAACGGTTGAGATCCCCGTCAGCTTTAATTGAAGCGGCAAGTCTCTCGTATCTATTAAAAGGGGTGGATACAGTAACAGATACTACTTTTTTGGTGTTCTCCAGGTCAAGGTTGCATTTCATTCCTAAAATATTGTTTGTAGCATATTGCACGTGTCCGTTTAAATCGAAGTTTGATAGTTTTCCCGTGACGTTGCCTGATGCTGATATGGTTTCGAAGTCTCTAAATGGGGTGTGGATAACTATCTCAAACTTTCTTCTTTCGCTTATCAGATCAAGACCTCCAGCTAAGTCAATCTCTTTCCCATCGGCATACAGAATCTTTGAGGTTAAGTCCATTTTCTTTAGGTCACCCTTAAACAGTAAACTTCCTGTAAGTTCTCTGTAATCTCTAAACGGAGTTTTTATCGTGACATTTCCATCGACACCAGAATTACTTGTGGAATAAGTCAAATCTGTTTCATAATCGTCCCTATTGTGTTGCACTTTTGCATTGGTGGTGAACTGACGAAAGTCTCCTCGATGTTTTAATGACGCCATAAGTCTTTGAGCGATCTGAAATGGAGTCTCCAGTGTGATGGAGGCTTCTATTCCTCGAGTGACCTTGCAAGAGACGCTAGCATCAACGGATTTCCCTTTATAGCTTCCGTCAAAGTTTCCTTTGAAGTCTTTGAGTTCTCCTTTAAGATTAAAGTTGGCGGATGACTGGATGGGGTCTATGTACTCACATTTAAGGTTTACGTTAGTATTGGCTCGGATATTGTCATTTAACGTAGAGAAACCTAAATTGTAGTTAAGATTGTTAGAACGACCGTATGATGTGATTAGATTTGTCTTAAAGTCAACAATGTTTCCTTCATGAGTGAGCTTAAGATTGAAGTCTCTTGTTAAAGGGCTCTTCGCTACAGACTCCAATGACATGATAGGACCTTTACCGCCACGCTTTAAACTGAAGATAACATCACCTTCAATTTTCTGGTTTCTCTGATAAGTGAGTTCGGCACGGGAATTGAAATCTCTTGGTGTCCCGTTGTGGCTTACACTTAGACGCACATCGTCGTACTGTGGAGCTTTCAAGTCTAGGGAAGCTTCTATTTTATCGTCGTTCTCGTAGTTCATTGTAGCGCTGAATTCCTCCCGCCGAGGGTATTCCACTTTAACAACTGATCTTGAGCGTCGAGATGACCCACGGTGAATAAAAGATGTCTTGAAAAAATCGAAGGAAGAAATAGGCGTAGTGATGATCAGTTCTGTAAATAAATCCCTCGGGTTTTCTAGACGATATTCTGCGTTAATGTTGACGATCTGACCGGGCAGATATTCCAATTCAGTTTGCACGGAGCCAGGTAGATATGCGACTTTCAGTTCACTGTGAGGAATGGCTCTGAACGGAGTATTGATTCTCAGAGATCCGGTCTTCTGACGATCATTTTGTGAGTTAGCGATGGCCTCAATCAAACCTACTTGTGGCACTAGTTCGAATTGTGCTTTACTGTTTGTTGCCCTTCTGATGTCACCAGAATGCTCAACACCAACTTTAAATTTCTGAAATTGGTAGAATGGAGCAGTTACTGAAATTTCTCCGATGATTTTTTGATTTATGGCATAGGCATACTTTGTCCTAACTTCTATTTCTCTTCTCGGAGCGTATTCCAGAGAAGCTCGGCTCGCCCATATTCCATCTTCCTTAGCATGATGACCTGTAAGAACGATTCTCTCGAAGTCTGGAACAGGAGTGGTGAGTCTTAATGTGCCGTCAATGAATTGCAGACCATGCTGAGCTAACTCTCCACTGAGCGTTACCTTATCACTAGGAGACCATTCAACTTCCACTTCAGCTGTCTGTGGGGTGTCACTTAACTTTGTGTTAAACTTAGCGCTTATTTCATGAAGACCTGGGCATACGAACATAGCTCGAGATTCGATGTTGTAATCTCCATCCATGTCATGGTAAAGTGTAAATTCTGTTTTCTTGATCCTGTTTCTGATAAGAGAAGCAGATGATTCGAGTTTCCGTAAGCTGTGGTCGTGATTGACGGTTAGGACTAGTTCCCTGATTGGTCGCAAGGGAGTTTCAAATTTAATGTTGCTTTGGATCAAGCGCTGGTGGTATGAATGGATATGTTTAGCTTCGACAGATAGGGCGAGCCTGTCTTTACCACAGGAACAAGACACGGTAGAATCAATAGAACCTTGTCGAAGGCGATGAGACCAAGCTGTTACGATCTTATTGTAGTTCCTTATAGGCGTGGTGATTACGAACTTTCCTTCATTGCTGTTAATAAACGTGTATCCGTCGAGGGTGTAATCTAAATTGGCAGTGTACCGTCCATGTGTACCGATATCAGCACTGAGGTCAGAATCGTACTTTCTACCGTCACTAGAGTGACTGACTTTCAAAGCAACACGTTCATAGTCCGGAATAGAGCTCTGAATAACCAAGTCACCGGATAGCTCCTTACGGACATCCCATCCTGTCGTACTACCTTTTAAGTTAATGTCCATGTTGTGACGTCCTACTTCAGCTTTGAAGAAAGTTGCAATACCATCATTAATTCTATGATTGATCTCTGCCTTGATGTTAGACATATCACGGAATGGAGTGGAGATAGCTAGACTGGATTCCAATCTACTCGAACTGATGGGTCTTTTTACGGTCACAGTTCCAGCAACTTTGTCAGAACGAGACCAAGCTATGTCTGCTGTACTCTCGTATTGCAGGCTGTCGATATTATGCTCGGCATTAATAGCAATGTATTCGGCATATTGTAATGGAGATGTTAGCTGAAGCGATCCACCAACTTTTCTGTTGGACCATCCGCTGACATCACTGTAGGTTGTATCCAGTTCTATCTTCTTTCCTGGAGCATATTTGATATCGGCGTGAGATACGTACTTTTCTCCTCCTTGATGTCGGATATTTGCCTCAATTTTTCTGTCTAAGACGTCAGCTTGTAGTGATCCACGGATGTCGTCTAATCCTCTTACTCTCAAGTCACCGTTAGCTTTAAGGCGCTGGGCCTTGTCTTTTCCAGCATCCCATTTCAAATCGACCTCTCCTGAGTATTTATTTCCCCAATCCCCACTGACATCAGCTATAATGTGGCGATCTGGGTATTCAAGATCCAACTGGCCTTCATATTTACTAGTGCTTGCTTTGCTCAAAGCTGCTGCGCCGTATTTTTTTTTCCCGATGTCAATACGTGAAGAAATCTCAAAATCCTTTAAATCGCGGTTGATGGAACCAGCGATCACGACTGGGTCTCTCTGGGCAACATTGATAGTACTTGAGATTGCATCAGAGATATCAGACCTCTTTGTGTAAGTAGACTCAATCTTGGCTTTTCCTCCTTTACCCCAAACAATATCCATTGTGTTATTGTATTGAGATGGACTGACTTTGACCACATCTGAAGTTAACTTGAGTCGACGCCCAGGATAGCTTAACCCTACCTCTCCAGAAAATTTGTTCTTCCTGTCCATGTCGTTGTTGTACTGCACGTTGGCGTCGACCTGGTCGCCAGAACCATAGCGAATAATGATGTTAGTGTTCAAATCCTTGTTTGTCATATGGTGAGTTCCCTTGACTTGGTAGTTTATTCCCTGTGGGAAAAACAACAGTACAATGTATAAATGAAAAGCTAATGTTTTTATTTATTTGTCCAATGGAGAGGTTTCTTAATAAATGTATGACGGTGGACACATTTTGGCAGTGATTTTCTTACAAAAGCTACCCAATCTACTACCCCAGCGTGAAATGATAGCGACATCACTCAAGTGCAGTTCATAACAAAGTATATAACGCCCCTGTCAAACATTTGATGTCATCTCTTTTTTAATTTTTGTTTATCAGAACTGTATGATACCTTCAATCGAGCTACTATGAGGCCTCACATTATATGCAATATACAATGAGCATTTGGTACTTGTGAGAATTTATCTTTATTCCTTAAAAAATATTTTCTTCTATTTACACAATGCTACACTAACTTTATAAAAAAATAAAGCAATTACCTTCAAGGGGTATTTCAGATTTATTTTCAGGCTTCCATCACGTTTATCTCGAACCAGTTTGTTTGTTCCGGATTGAATGAAGGTGATTTTTCTGTCTTCGTCTTTTGGGTTATCACCGTAAGTCAGCTCAAAGCTACTGTCCAAGTTGGTGATACTGTATTCAATGTTTGATTTTGTCTCGAAATTGTACATGGGGAATTTCCTAAAGTTACCATTGCTGTAAACGAAAACAAAGATAATGTATACGATTTCAACTAACGTGTCGACAGACTTTAGTCTAGAGATATGTCGTTTATATACGGCCATCCTGTTAGTTCCTGGATTTTTGTTATTCAGGATCGACAATTTAAATATTTAAACCCTACCGTAGTGCAAAATGTCACCAATACTTACATAGTGACGTCATATTTGGACAAGGATTTTGTGCTGAGATTTCGCATTTTCGAAGATAACGTGACACGATCTCTTCCGGATTTAGGTATCTGGTAGTTTACAATCAGTTTGCTCGTCGTTGTTTGTTTGCCGCCGCTCTTTTTCGCAATGTTACCGTTCACGTCGAAATTAATCAGTGGTGTTTTAACATCAACGTTAATCAAACGTTTGCTGTTTCTTCTCCCCGAGTTTGCAATCCAAGATCCTGCAAAAAACAACCAAGAAACTGATCATGCGTCTCGCAATTTTCAATGGGTAGTTGCAGCAGCACTGACAGTTGTAGCTGAAGACAAGTTTTTGTATATTTATTTTATGATATTTCTTGGTGGCTTGGTAAGTTGTCTAATCTCCAAACAACGGTTCCACATGATGATGCCCGTGGTTTACTTGACCATTTCAATGTTCTTTCCTAGGACAAGATAAAATCTATTTACCAGCCAGGATAATGGGATCCTTTGCAATCTTATCAATGAAGATCTTCCCGTTTAATCCATTCTTCGTTTCTTCATAGACAGCATTTGCCTTAATTAATTCCCTTTCCGGACACTGTACATGGATACTGGCGTTGTAGGAGATACCACCTCTTCCCTTCTTTGTCAACAATTTGCTTTCTGCACGATAAATATCTTTACCCTTGGTGAAACTTCCAGAAAAGCTCTTTTGTTCATCATTGAATACGATTGTCGCTAAAAACAAACAAACAAACAGAAAGGTACACATTTTCCTTTCCTGACTTATGGAGTTAATAGTGTTTATGGACAAGTGTAAAAAAAACAGTCAAAAGAAAGGTAACTGAACACAGTAAAGGCTGTGTCATTTACTTTGGTCTTAATAAGTATGGTTAAAACCTTGAGTTATAAAGGCACTCTTCGTCTTGATTTGTTTCGCAAAGTCACCCTGTAGAAACTATGAACGAAACATTCTGCCCTAAATGAATAAGTTTGTGTTTAATTTTTTACATTTGACCCAGTCGTTATTCCCATCATTCATTATTAATATTCCTCATGTATAAGCAAGCCTTTTCAATACTGAAAATATATCTTATGACACAAGGTCGGGTAATGGATAGACAAACCAAATCTTACATCGTAAATTGATTGGTCTTTGGAAAATGTTCTGCGTTGACAGGTCTATTTCCACAGCTTCGTCTCCATTGACTTCAACGGCGCCTCCTATCGTCATAGGTTTGCTTCGAGGTGCCGAGAGCTCTAGCAATGGAACATATTTTGTCCTTTTTCCAGATCTGTTGATACGGACTTCTCCTTTAGCAACGTATTCCTGTTTGTCAATCGAAAGTCTAGCGACTGCTTTCTTCATTCCATCCTCGATGGACATGGAGCCTATCATTGCGGGAAAATTAAACTAAGTATAAGTTTGTTTTTATAAAGTTTATTTTAAATCGTGCAGATACGATGACGACTGACTTTGACTGGCAATGGCATTTACGAATTGAAATAGTGAAGAGCAATGTGACGCAATTTCTTCTGTAGCAAAAACCTAGATTATTATTTCCATCAAGTGACATTGCACAAATTGTTTTGGGATCACGCCACCTTCTAAATCGTTAAATTTCTATTAAATGTAAATCTTCCCATGTCGTTTCGTACATTTAATGAATGTAAATTAAAATTGTTACCTTTAACAGTAGCGGATTTCCATGGGGATTCCAACTCCAGTTTAACATCCATGTTATCAATATCAAGTTCAAAATCAGCCACAAGTTTACGGTTTTCCCGAGAGCCTGGTGTGTCGAAGGCAATACGAGCTGCTGCACGACTGGAATCCTGAGAAGGCAAAGACATATAAAGAGTTATTAACATATCAATGCCCTTATTTACTTCTGTCAAGTATCTGTTTGATGCTAATTAGATTTAGTATACAGTACAACATCTACTGTTATAAGTCAATTCACTATGCCTCTCTAAATCCAGTTAATGCTATGGAAAAACGTTTCTTATGATCCAGTACTTAAGTCAGATATAAATGCGTTCAACTCATTAATCCACTACAGTACTTTTTAAAAAGTTGAGTTTCAAATTCATCACACTAGTGTATCAAAACATAGGTATTCATGCCTGATTTATTTTTGGCCATGAGCATTTTTTTAAAAATTATTCTCAGTCCATTGGGAGGAGAACAGAATGTCCAAGTTATCGGTGGGAGGCCAGAATGTACAATTTTTTACGACCATGACATTCAGTCAACAAGATTTACAATTTAGACTCACTTTGGTGGTTTTAGCCGAGAAGACGTAGCCGCTGTGTGAATCACGCTTGAAGATGTTGATGCCAAGGCTTAGTGGTCCAGTCATAGGAAAATATGGAGCGTCTTCTTTGTGGGAAGCGTTCGTGAATCCAATAGATCCGCAAATTTCTAATCCAGTTAACTTGGCCAATCGTTTTCCGCTGCAGATCTGCTTGTCTTTACGATTTCCTTCTATCATTTTCTGTTCTCTCTCAGCTTCACGGTGAAGTACAAAAAATTTGGTCCTGAAAGAGTCAGAGGTAAAATTAATAATGTTCATTGAATTGGCCAGAATGCATACAGTCTTATCGATGCTAAACATTTGGTATTGGGAGAATCGTGCGTTCAATATTGAGCTAAAAAAGCAACTATCATTTACTTCACTTAAACGCCAATATTGTGGATACTTGTTTCATATCTTGCTAGAGAGAAATTTCTGAACTAAAACAAATTTCAGGAAACTGTAGACTTGAATCTGCTTCCTGGAAACGGTATTAAGCACGTGATATCGCAGAATTATAGAAAATCACATCTTCAAATGTATTTCCAATAAACTTACTCCAAGTTGATGATTTCCATCTTTTCTCTTGGGCTATCAAACTCTACATTGAAGATTTGTCCGTCCTTGATTTCAATTTTCCCGTTAGAGGCGGTGCTGGAGTGCAGTGTTGAAACCATTTTCAGACCAGATCGGAGCACGAAGGCATCGATTACCATAGAACTGGCAATCTGGACGGCACCACTGGGCAAGGGAAGAAAAATGCAATCAATTTCAAGTCATGCTTCTATTTTCGTGTCGATAAGATCAAGTCTATCTTGTCAATTATATTATCAAAAAACCTATTTACATCACTTAAATGTCTCTATGTTCTATAAGACAAGCCTTGGTTCAGTAAGTCGATGGCGGGTAATGCCGGGTATATGGGTTAAGTTTATTGGTGGATCAATGGGAATGGAGAGGTGTTTGACGCCAATATTGTTATTTCATTTCATTTATTCACCATATACATACATGGCGGGAATAAAGTCCCGAAAGGCTTGTTCTATCCCAAACATTTTTAGAACATAGAAATATTAATATGATAAGGCAATTTGTATATAACAAACACGTACAATAAAAGAGATATACATTTATAAAAAATAAAAATAAAATAAAAATATTTTTATCAAGAGTATATATACATTTTTGTATAAATGATATATTTTTGTATAAATGTAGAGAAAGAAAATTTTGCTTGCCTCCACCGGGATTCGAACTCGGGTCTCTAACCGAATGAGCTACAGAGGCTCACGGTAGAACTAACGATTTTGTATCCAGGTAAAGGCTGCGTATCTTTTTCTATGGTGACAGGTCGAGGGTTTACAGTATGTCATAAATGAACGAACAAAAGCTATACTGAAAATACTGTATTTTATATATTTCACGAATATGTATTGTTTGAGTTGGAATTCGAGTGATACTTGTTTAAAACATCTTGGTCGCAGAATACCTCCATATTAAGATTGACTTATTATCCATATTGTATTTCTTAAGTACAAACTAGAAATCACTGTTATTTTAGTTATTACGTTGAAAATTCATATATCATTTTCATAGAAATTACCTTGGTTGCACCACACCTTCAATGTGCATGTTAGTTGGACGAGATGAGAGTTTCGTGACGTCCATTTTGCCTGAGACTTGAAGATCAATGGAAGCTGTTCCGTTTACAGTCAGCTTCAAAGGAAGGCCAATAGCAGTTGGGATGACGATGGAGCTATCCATGAACATGATATTCTGTGTGACATGATATGACTGGTCCTTGGCCAGTTTCAGGAGTATATCCATGATATTAGGTAATCCTTTCTTGGCTCTTGCAGGGCCACCCATACTCAAGTAACCCAGTTCATTGCCGAACATTCTGAAGTACATAGACCCTGCCAGCTCGTCGCTCGTTATTCCGTACTGAAAACAAGAGCAAAAGAACACATAAGAGTACAAGAACATTCTCCCTTACTGCAATTTATATAATGCCATTTTCAGTCGTAAAGCGGTTATGCCAAGATTGTATGGATAGAAGCAGAGCATTTAAGTACCAAAGGCGCACACTTAATACCTTTTTTACGATTAGAATATTTAACTAGGGAGAAAATGGAATCGAAGATATTTTGCCTATGCATTTAACGCCTTACCCGTTGCTTGATGCGGTCGAGTTTGTCTCTACGGACGACTTCTCTCTTGGATCTTCTCCATTTAGCCTTATCGCCTGACGCCATGAAATTTCCTTCGGGTCCAAAAAGACTTTCCAAGTAGTATTCCAAACCTTCGACTCGTCCTCCGATCTCGATGAGATTTACAGCATGCCCAAAAAGATCGACAGTCAGGTTGACCATGGCTGATCTGGGAAGGAAGGATTTGGACGACCAGATTAAGTTACTCTCAGCTTTAGCACCAGTGTTGATCTTCTCAACGAACACTGACCCCTCGTAGTTTCGGGAGAACTTTCTCTTATCCATGTCGAATTCCTTCTCCAGAGTTTCGTCCTCCAGAATGCCTCTTATCGCTTGTTTGTGTGGGTCTGATGTCTCCATCAAGTTTGTCAAATGAGTCCAGATAAAGGATCCCACTTGGTTGACGTTTTCAGCCTCAAGAGTTTCTTTTACCTGCTCCAAGACCCATGTTGTTGGACATTCCATCACAGCCAGATACGCAGCAATTCTCAACTCGGAATCCTCTTCACTGTTTCTTAACAAGGCCATGATGTTGTTCCTCTGAAAGTTTGAAGAAAATAGAGTTACTTACATTCAATATCGCCAAATGTCTTGTTCACACTTACAATTTGCGATAAACCATAACAATACAATTTATACTAGCATAAATTAAGTCTTTGATTGCTTTAACCGTAAAAATGTCATTGAGGTGGATGGATACAACGGTTGGAAAGTACCGCTTTAATTACACATTCGATTAAAACCCCTGAAAGTTTATATATAAAAAAAACTAAGCTCGTAAAAATACATTTTATTTTTTATATTTATATTTTTAAATTGCTCATTTATTAGGCAACTTCAGTTTCATTTTAAAAACGTTTTCGGGATATGGTCGCTTTTGTGATTGCGGATTTTGAGTCAAATTCAAGAAGAGAAGATTTTCCGAATCTGTTGCTTACATCAGCTTTGCATGAAATGTGTCTGAAGGCATTGACGGCAGATAGTCGGATTTCCATCGGGAGAGCGTCGTTGGCTAAGCAACGGTTTAATGTTGGTACAGCATTCAAAGCATGTCCAGTATTACCAATAGCTCTCAGAGACAGAAGGATCTAAAACAAAAATCAGTATTTCCGCATTTCACTTGACTTCGACTTGTTGCAGCTCGATATCTACTCTTAAAGTTGTGCCTTGCAATCCTATAGATTTCTTTTCCATTTCTACTCAAGATATTGAATCCAACATGCGTTTACCTTTATTTATTAAAATATACATACACATACAAATATCCTTTATACAAATGAACATAAGAAAACCGTTTCATAGAATTCATGATTGATTTCAACTAACCTTTTCGGCGTCATTTCCTTGGATAGCACAGTTGCTTCCTAAGTTATCTGACAGGAGGGATACGATGCTTTCAACGTCCATATCGTTTTCACAGTCGTTCTTCTGACAAAAGTTATTCACTAGAGCAGACACAGATAACATCACGTGACCACTGGGTTTGTTTCGAAGAAGAGGCTGTAACAGGAACATGGAACGATGAAGTAGGGCTACGTTTTATAATTGATGTATATCTTTAAGTTTGTGCAAAATCATAAGAACTGGCATAAAGACATTGTTGTACATTCAATATTGAGACGGTTTCTTGACTTACATTGATGATGACCTTATTGATATATTAAGTCAAACTAATATTCTCCTTAGCAAACTCGTATTTGAATTTCCAGAAGAAAAATTCGAGAAAAGCAACTGTCGAAAAAAATGCATGAAAGGAATTCTTACATATTTTCGTCAACAAAATCTCCAGAGTTATCTACCTTGATTTCTGCAAGCATGGTCCGCTTGGGGTTTGGAATGAAAGCAAGGGAGGTAATCCAGACATCTGCCTCAATTCCTTGAATAATACCCTTAGACAGGAAATCTTCAATCATACCGACTGATGCTTTGGTGCCCACCATTGGGATAGCGTCCAGAAAGAATTTCCTGTAATGACAAGATGTTTGAAATACGATTCATGAGGATTTCATACACATCGTAGGGTGTGAACAATTGAAACGTTGGTACATTTTAAAAGCTTCCAAAGAGTCCATCAATATTTTCTGATTTTGGTTGATAAGATATATGATTTTTTTATCGTTTTTACAATCTACTTTGTAAATATCTTCTTGTTATGGAATTGTCGATTTTCTTTCTCATTACCTTGTGCGCTCTGCATTATCTGAGCAGAAGCTGTTTGATTGAACTCGGCGGTAGATGTCCCTTAAAGAATCAGAATCCAGATCTCTCATCAGATGAACCAGTTCAGCAAATAACTGAGGCGTTTCTGGTCTAATATCTTCACGCGTCAAACGACAAAGTTTCTGTAATCTGGTTTCCGCTTCCTGTTTCTTGTCGGCTGAGTCAGCGCCCTCAACAGGTTCGTGCTCGAAATGCAGATCACTTCTGCGACTGATGAAGTCTACGAAAACATAAAGTATTATAAATGGTTGAGATGGCTTTTGTTTAACTAATTGTTTCTGCTTTCCCTTGTTTTCTGTTGCGACACTAGAGCTTTGTACGTGAAAGAAATTTCAGTTGTTCATTGAATAAAATATTTTGACTTCATTTCTGATTTTGACCTCTCCAATACACGACTCTCGGCATAGGCCTATATTGATTTTTATTTTGGTTTCCAAGCACAATAAACTCACCTGGTCTTTGTCTGGCGTGAGATTTTTCTCTGTTAAATGTGACTTTTTGCGTTGTATCTGTGACGGCACCATTACTACCCTTTGCGAATGGTCTGAAGAGATGTGTCTCCCGGCATGTAGCGCTTATTAGTTTCCCGCCATCAATTTTCTGTTCACAGTCGTGCATGCTTTTCATCAGTGGAAGAGACTGAATATCCTATAAAATACATGTGCAATGGGATATAAAGTTGGACATCGAATGCTTCTCCAATGACAGAATCTGTTTCCGAATCTACGAACTCTTTCAAGAGTTTTCTATTTCTGATTTAATTTGTTCACAACAAAATCTGACATCAACAGAATTATTCGTAGTAAATCGATAATTACAATAATTTGAACATGATTTTGAACACATAAATGATCCTCGCCTCTTGGGTTGGGTTCTTTGAATTCGAGTTTATTGGGAGGGATAAAAGATAACCGACGCAAATCATGTTAGGTATACGCTCTAGATAAAACATTGAGGTTAGTAGTTTATCGGAGGGAAATCGATAATCTATCAATGACTTTCCAGTCCTGAACTTTGCTTAATCCGAACCTAAAGTACACAATGGCTTTAACCCTTAGTTATTGTTAACTTGTGAGGGGTCACCGATATAATTACTTGTCAATTTGTCACTTTTAAATTGAAGTATGTGGATAATGGTGGATCTACTCTAAATAATTCTGCTTTATATCAAACTATTGTTTAGCATTGGTTTTTGTAAAACAGCTGAATAAATTCTACAAATATACAACGTTGATGAATTGCAAATTGCTAATAAAAGCAGCCAACTGAATAAATTCTGCCAATGAACAAATTTGATTTAGTTTAAACGGCTGGATAAAATTTGACAATATATAACTTTGATTATTTCAAAATTCCTGTTATAACATATACGCAGTAATTAAAACTGTGTTGGCAACGATTCTGGTATGTCTTTAAGTAAAGCTGCTTTTCCCTACTTCAATTTAATCGATTATTGTATGTTGGCATATCGACGCCTAATGTAGACAACATCTTAAACCCGAATAAAATAACTAAAATTAGATAACCTTGTGGAAAGACGTCTATTGGTCATAAGTATTGGATCCCTAAAATGTATGATCTGTAACTGCTTTTAATGGGGAATATAGGGGAAGGTCAATCAGCTTTGCTTTCGTCACTAGAGCTTTAGGGTAAGCCTAAAGGTGCAGTCACATCGCATATGGAGGTATTCACTCCAGGGGGTTCCCCTTAAAGTCGTTACTACAAATCTCAACATGTAAATTCACCTTACAGTAACTTAGTCTTGTAGGAGGTATTTTCATGATACAATTAATGACCCTGTACGATGCTTATTGACTTGGCTGTGGAATTGTTACTTACAGACTGCACATGGTATGGAATGGCTTGTATGGCAGAGTTATAGCCATGACGATTAACACAGGCTAGAAGGTTCTTAGTTTTTCTGAGTGTTGTAACGGCAGACCATCGGCTCGAGGGCGTCTCAACTTTGTATTCAGCATCACAGTCACCAGAAATATCAGTCTGCAGAAACAGAAGATAAGACACGTGATTACAACGCGAGGGAAAGTAGTATACATAAACAAAATGGCAAAGGCACGGACAGGAAACATGATGAAAAGATTGTAGAAAAGTAGAAATCGGTCTACAATGAACGGTCAGCAATAATTCGCCATCGTTCCAAAAGGTGAAAAAAAGGTGTGCAGACAATTTAAAGTGTCATTTTGAAAGTTTATCAAAGAATTACAGAGAAAAGAAGATCTTTCGCATCGAATTAAAGTAGAAGACACAAGCGTTATCAGCTCCTTTTAAGGGAAAGGTCAAAGGTAACCTGTTTTGTGAGTTTTCTTAGTAATTAAGTTTATAGACCTACTTTATTAAAGTGAAACATAAAATAATAAAATCACTTGAAAACTAATGAAATCACTTGTAAACTAATGAAATCTATGTAAACTGTTTATACCTCAGTAACTCTTTGGTCTCGGTCCAGTGACACCATGGCGTTTTGGAATGTGGATAAGAAACCCCTTTTGATGTTGAGAATCCACGTAGCGTCATCGTCGCTGGGACACACGCTCTCGATGCGGCCATCTTGGAATCCGAATCTTAATGGATTGGCTTCCAAGCGTTCCTTGAATTCACGAGTGCTGGGAGAATAGATCTGTTTGGACGGATTCTCCGGGTCGATTTCCAATAAGCGGACGTCATCCATCTACAATGAATAAAATGTCTGAGTGTAGCAAAGGCTATTCGATAGTTATCTGCCTTTACGATATGTGGCCTAGAAAGGACGCACACATATAGTCAATACCGGTACTTAAGCCTGAGTTACAAGAACTTACAGCACATCTTCACAGTGCTAAGCCTAACAAAAAAAAACATTATTTAATTTATTTATTCCATTCAGACCAATTGTAGGCCAAATTTAGTCCAAGCATAAAGTAAACCTTGCAAGAGTTATGTACCTTGAGGACGAATTCGCACTGGGACATGACCCTAACGTCGACCGTGGCCATTATGATTAGGGTGGACTTGTCCTCAGAAGCGCCCTCTATACCGGTCTTAGTCCTGGTCTCGTACGTAAACTCGTACGTTTTACCAGGCTCATAGCGGAACTTTCCACTCTCTGAAAGGAAGATTAGTAGATATATTTTGTATTTGTTCAAATGTGAAAATTTTTTAAGATGATAGATTTTCTCATTTTATCACATTTAATCGTATGACATTTCCATTTCATGCACTCTTTGAAAAATAGCAAGTGCTTGAAGTCCGATAAGGTTATGAACATTTGAATAGGCCGCGGTTATTGCTTTGTGGCAGAGTGGAATATCATTGAAACGTCATTGACCTATTTATCATGACAGTTCAAGGATGAGTTCATTTACGGTAAGTTAAATTGGTCCACTATTTTAACATGCCTAGTTGTATTTAACTAAAAGTGTGCCATTGGCTAATGAGGGATGTATAAGGCAGGCAAAGAGTGTGTCACTACTTTCAAACTACAATGTAATTTATGCGTAGACACTTTGGTCGGGCAATAAATTAACACAGTAACAAAATATATGCCACAGAACCATATTAAACACATATAGAATTTTCATATTTTTCGGGAGTCTTTATATGCCTTAATATCTGGAATTAATGGAATTAAACCTATTTATACGACAGAAAATATATACACGTGGTTATAATATTTTGATCGAGAAAATTAACGAGGTGTGCCGAAATATTTTCCGAACAAGCCCGATGATTTTCTTTGGTCTGTAAATTATTTAAGGTATCTGGTACGTAACTTACCTGTGCATGTCGCTGCACATGATGCATCATCATTGTAACGACGTACGTCGATTGGCACTGGAAAAACAATAAACAAAAAGGATATATAGTTTCCTCTGTAGGCGGATACAGTTTTCGGTAAAATTGTTCTGACGATAAGAAATAATGTTATATTCATATGTAATGTTTAATTTTATTTAGTACATTTTATTGAACTTAAGGTTTCAAATAATGGGACAATTTGAAGAAGAAAACAAGAGATAAGTTGGCATTTCTAAGACTGAGGCCCACCGAGCGTTTTAAATTCTTAAACACTCAGTATTAAGATGCACAAAATCAATACGGGAAACAAAATGCTAAATAACTAATGTTCAGTTTGTTAAGACACGATCATACTTATATTGGGTAAAAGGTTTCAATGACTCTGGTGTAACGAAGGCCAAAAAACACAAATTTTTACACGTAATTTGTTGAAAACTTTTCTTGTATTAAAAAGCTTAAAGAATTCGCAAATATGGGCGTGCATTGATGTATATCTGCTCAAATATGAGTATAGATAATAGGACTAAGTTTTATTGAAGTACAACATATAGTTTAAAAGACTGTAAGTCTGAATGAGGTTTCCGGAAAGTTAAGAATCTCTATCCTGTTTTAGATCCCGAGTTTACTAGTCGTCTCAGATTTCTTCTGTCCAGCACTGCCATGGGTTACACAGTCCCGCCATCCCTGACTTACTTTTTTGCTAACATTGTAAACACTGATCCGATTTTATATTAGCTGCGCTTGGGTTCTGACAGTCAGTCAATGCCATGAATTACCAGGCTGAGAGGCGATGTTTTAAACTACAGCTTCTACTCAAAGAGTAGGCCGGCGCATGTCAGTTGGCTTTGTGTTCAACGTCATAGTCAATGATAACTCACGGATAGCGGTGACAAACTTAAACGATAAACAAGGGAAAAAAAAAAACTTTCATAAAAAGGTGAAGTGACATGCGCAGTTGAAAAAATTAAGTTCAACGCTGCTGGCGGAGTGAGTATGCTCACAAGAAATGTATAGCCAGCTGACTGTTACAGAACTAGAAAATGAGAGGCTTGACTTATAACTGGTACATTTAGCCCTTTAATGAAGTATCATTTTTTAAGACATTTTACGCATTAAAAACAAGGACATGACATTTTTTTGTTCACAAAGTTTATATTTTGTCCGGAGATTTCAGTAAGTTTATTGAAGAATGTATTTACGCTTTTAAATACGGAGAAGAATTATATTATTATGCTCCCATACACCCGATGTCTTTTTCGTGTAATAATCACGAGTCTGGCTTTAACAGTACCAGTCAGAGACGTCAGTACTGTAACGATTGTTCTAACAGGAATACAGTCACAGGCTACAGCCACCCCTTGTAATACATAAAACATGTTTTTCTTTGTACCTTGTTCTTTTTTCCCCGTTAGCACTATATTTTTAAAAACCGGAAGCTGGTTTTCTCGCATCGCATGTGAAAATTTAAAAGCAAACAGTGAAACTTGACAATGTACGAGTTATTACTCAAGATCATTTTTATACGATCGTCGTTGATCATAAACTCAATCATTCTGCAAACAAATCGCCAATTTTCACTGTAATTTAAACTGCTGTCTAGCACCTGTTCGTGAAACTTGCCGAGACAAAATCTCATCGTATTTGGCGTCATTTGTAGGCAAACTTTTATCAGATGACGTCATCTGAGACAAAAATCGCGACAAGAGCATGAAAGTCATCTTCGCATAATAATAGTTTAATTCCGAGGTACTCTTGTAAATGTACCTTGGAATAAAACAATTAGATATCGAAGATGCGTGACATTGTGCCTTAAATTTGAAATGAATCAGAAAAGATACAAAGAAACCCTTCGTATGAACATAGGCTACATGATACAGTAAACTGTCGCGATAACGGGAGCACGTCAAGTTGCGAACTGCAGAAAAAGGGGAAATAAAAAAAAAACAATAAAAAACAAAACACACACACACACACACACAAAAACAACAACAAGCAAACCAATAAGCAGTCATGAATTTGAAGTAGGTCTAAAGGTTTGTATGTTGTCAACTGAATTGACCAAACAAAGGACTTCACAGTACAATATACGTCGTAAAAACACGATTGATCAACGATTGATCAAGTCAGTGAACGCGAATTCACAGGAATTGGGAGTTTAAATGTATCGAATATAGTTCCATGTACGAGAGACTCGGGTTTACAAAGCCGCTCTGTCCTCGGTTAATATGAACTTGAATCTTAATTCCTGCATTGTTACAACAGAGGAATGCCATCGACTCGATCAGCTGTTCTCACTCGACGGGGTAAATGTCCATTTCGATATATCGGCTAGTTTGGAAGTTCACTCACAAGCCTAGCGAGTGACAGCACTTGTGCTCTAGTATTTCAATACACTCTGAAATTCCTTTTTCCAAGACGTTTCCATGTATTTAAGGTCCCAAAGACGCTGAATTGTTAGATAACAGTTTACAAAATGTTTTTTTAAGTTGAGAGTTGTCAACGGTATCAAGAAATGTAGGGGAATCCAGAAAAAAGTTTATAATCTGCACCATTCTCTAAAATTGTCAAGCTTAATTCGGTTTTCTACAGGCCCTTTTAGGTCTATTTCTGCTCTATGTACCAATAACTTAGAATTACATAAGGTATTAATATTTATCCAGCTTCTAGGCAAAAGGCAACAAGAACGGTTCGGAATTATTCTAACCAATGATCTGGTCAACTTAAAAATCAATTCATTTCTAATCATTCATTTTGTACTATAAAAAATAAAATCCATTAAAAAAAAAAAAGGTTGTATATACAGATACATTCCATGATATTTCAAAACTACTATAAACAAATTTGGTGAAAATTTAATGCTTTTAACTTCATTCAACCTGGTCGAAAAAATTCCCAAATATGTTTTCACTCGACATACTATTTTCGATAGGAAAAATGAAGGAAACTTCAGTATTGAAATTAAATACTGCAAAACCTGAAACAGAAATTTAATTGTGACAAATAATGGCACGTTCCTTACCTGACACTGCGCCTGATGCCACAAGGGCAAAGAGAAGTACGGATCTGGGCAGCATTGTGACCCTCTCCGTAAGCAGTTGTTAAGTCTCCACCTCGATGTCTTCTAAATTTGTCAGTTTGGGCTGTCAAACTTTTATGCTTGCTTTGTTGGCGGGTAAGGTCCAAAAGTCATCAGTAACTACCAATAGGCACACAAATAGCTGTAGATAAAAATGTTGACTCAGAATAAGTTGGCCATCAGGAGCCGAGTTAGTGATTTCGGTGTGGTCAGAGTTCAGCGTAGTATTGCCCTACCCTCTTAACCCTCCCCTTTTACTCACAGTATCTTACTTAGCACAATATATACCACGCTCATCTAGTGCATCTGATAACGAGGGCCACGATATACAGAATGGAGACCACACTAAAGCTCGACCTTCTAATCTGTCACAGCATTACTGCAGCAAACACTGTTACTCTCCAATCTCTATTTAGTTCGGAAATGTTATGTAGCCCCAGTTTATGAAGGTTTGCTGGCACCAGATTGGATATAATGTGATATTAGGCATAATATTCAATAATTATTTTTTTCTGATACATTTCTGCCTGAACATGTGAAAATTTGACTCTGATCCACTTATAATGAGGAACTTAAAATACATAAACAGTTTAGACTTACTCTATAGAATGATCTGTTACTAATGAAACGTTACTTTCTAAATACCAAAAGGTTTGCCTTAGACTCTGTTTCAATTTGTCAAGGACCTACAACGAAGATTCCATATGCTGTCACACGTATGCGTTTATAATGAGGACATATGTACGCAAACATAAGACAGATTGATGTTGTTTAAACATATTTCGTTTGTTTAAGCGCAAAATTGGAGTAATAAATCTGGAGTCAAAATTGGACTTTGTATCACTCCTTTAGCCGGGTTAAAATATTGTTAATTCGAACAAGTTTACCGAGTTTAAATTGGTCAAGCCACAAACTTGTCAGAAACATTTCAAACAAACTCTATACGCAAATAAAACAATCATGCCAAAATTTCAATCTAAATAAATTATCAAATACAATTTACCAAAGCATAAAATTAAACACCCGTGCCACAAATTGAAAATTGAAAAAAGTATATTCGTTTAAGTATAAATATAGTACTTGCTATGACAGTTAAAGCTGAAGGGTCTACGCCCGATATAGTTGTTTTTCTTTCTCTGTATTGTGAAATGTAGATATACCTTCTTTGTATAGAAGAATTAATTACCACTTTTCAGCGATTGGATCGCAACCGGAAGCAAACATGTATGATCTTCTTTGTATCGGAGAATTAATTACCACTTCATTTTAGAATGATATTATCATTGGAAATTATATAAAAACATAACACTAAATCAAACAACAGATTTCATAAAATTTCGCCATATTGTGCAATGTCGAACTATTCCACTCTTGCATGCAGATAAAGTGAGTTCTGTGGTTGGTTTGTCTACTTGAGTGATTGTCAACAAATATGGTATATATGAGATCTTCACAGCTTTCTTTGAGTTTATGGACTTTTCATTTCATGAAAAAAACTAAATATCAGAAGTAAATACATGCATATTTCCGAGCCTCACTGGATGCCCAGATTATGTATGGATTTAGAAAAATCTAACTGAGATACGATGGTTGAAATCTATGAAATTAATTGTCAAGTTCAATTATTACGTCATGAAATATGTGTTGAAATCTTGAAAGTCATTTGAGTTAATATATCAACTTATAAACGTCACTCACAAACATCAACATTTTATTTACAATTTTTATTTGCTCACTGTTTGAGACCTATTATTGTGTCCAGTGCCCAAAGGCCTTTTGTCCATGTCTTACGTTTGACTCTTTTGTCGATATCCCGTATAACTGATACCCACGTTGAAGTGATATAGATATCCACATGTAATAATACATGTTAACCTATAATTCATTTCTGATCTAAGGTTGACACAGAAACCTGTATTCATCTCCCTGGATAATCGCCATAAGTTCATGGACTTTAATCCTAGATAAATCTTGCATAATATGATGGCAGTTTTAATCCCTGCACATAACCATCAGAGGTCAAATACTTACGCGAGAGTGTGATACAGGGTAATAATAAAGGGGTACGGACATCCTCCCTGTCAACCCCCCCCCCCCCCCCCCCCCCGCC
>JAVFBZ010166796.1:0-10650 GCA_032466195.1 Katharina tunicata
TATATGTTCCATTACATCTACACCTTACTGATCAGTGGTAACATATGTTAAATGCTATTGACTCAACGCCAACAAATTAATACAAACAATGTGTGCATGCCAATGGCAGGAAAATCAATATTAGAAGAATTAAGATCACAATTGTGCATAGAAATACCTTAGAAGCAAATCCTCCTGTGCCTTTTTTGGACAAAGAGGTACTGTTATTTTCCATTGGCAGGTGTGAAGTATAACTACCTGGTCCAGGGTTCTCGTTCTGCACACAAGATAAAATAAATGTCAAAACTATCAGAGATCAATGTTTGATTGTTACAGACATTTCACTCATATGAGAGCGTGCCAGCCCAATTGGTGAGGGAAACTATCATTATCAATGCTGGTAAAATGCACGACAGTACATTTACAGGATGAAAAACAACACAGCACACACCAAATGGGCTTCCTGATGCTGCTTAAGAGCATCGGATGCTCCAGCCCAAACACTTCCAAAAAAGCAATGTTTTTTTTTTTTTTACGCTGCTAGAGAATTTATGTTTTCTTCATATATGTCATTACAAGCGTTCATCAAATGTTTTATTATAATGTTTATTTATAACAGTAAACTGAGTGGTACGTTGTCTGTTTTCAGAGGAAAAAAGAAAGGCCTGATTAATTACATATTGAAGAAGTTACGTAACAAGTTTATTTAAAAGACTTTACTCTGTGGCAAGAAGAAGCAATGTATTGTTTTAAATTAATATCTAATGTTATCTTGAGTCAAAAATGAACACAAGCACATGAAAAAGACAAACTCTAGCTACATTACTGAGCTGTCTATTTAATTATGATGGCTACTTAAAAAAACAAAAACAGTATGAAAACTGATAACATCTCATCTGATACAAAAGAGGATCACAGAGCATAGGTTGCTGTGGCACATGTAGCAGAAATGAACCAGGTCAGCAAGCTACATGTACATGATAAAAGCTTTACATTCTATATCAGATAATGTTTTATAAATTCAAACAAAGCAACCAATTGACTGTGACATTGATGTAATTGTAGTACTGTTTCTCAGGTTTATACAGTTAATTATATATGTCACTTACAACTTCAGAAATCTTGTTAAACCTCTTGGTCTGACAGAGAAACCCTTTCTTGTCGCCATTGTCAGTCACTATTGTCTGGAATTTGCTGGGTATAGATGATGTGGCTGCTACAACCCCATGGCCTGTCAAAACCAGATATAACATGTAATTCCACTGAAAAGTTTACTATGAGGATTACACACAAATTATTATTATTATCAATGTATTTTCACAAAAGCAAAGCAAACTATTACTGCTGCATTAAGACTTTTAAGAAATGACAGTCTTCACTCTTCAATAAAATAAAAAAAAAAAGGAACCAATTGTATGTTGTTATATTTGAAAGTTAGCCTTCCTGTTATTTATACAGATTTTTTTTTTTTACATTATTTCTTACAAAATTATGCGTTCCCAGAGCCAACAAAGTGACAAACCATAAACTTTAACGATCAATGTTCATGAGATTATCCATTGTGACCACTCGGTGGGAAGTGCATAGAAGATCTAGACTTCTGGATACTTCCCTGTTTCCCCCATTGTTATCTGCCAGCACAGGAAATTCCCTGTGATTTTAATCTACTGCTGACAACTAGTAGTTTCCTGACAGACACTTTTAATCGCCGCAGATGTTTCAGTGTTCACATACAAAAGGAAATCTCATTTTCTAAACTGTTAATTTAATTTTGTACAATAATTAATTTATAACTGGTTTTGGAAGTCAGTAAGAGATAAAACAGACTAGATTATTTGTTTTCATGCTAAATGGGTAGACAATTCGTTAATTGGTTTTGCTTCTAGAGAATATTTAGACGTCAAAAAAGAAAAACAGAAAACAGTTAAGATATTCAAACTCTTAAAGACATACTTACAATTAATGGTTACAGAGAACTTTGCTGAACCAATTATTTTCTTATCAAATTGGAAAGTTTCAAGCTATAAATTGGTTAAAGAGCATTGTGATTCGTACTAGTAATTATATTTATTTTAATATGGACAAACCATCAGCTTATATTCAGATTCAAGAGATATACAGAGATTTGTATCCAGTGCTTATACCCATTTATTTCCATGTTCCAATTCATTCAAATGATAAAAGCAAAATTACCTGCTTAATTTCAATTGATCAGAAATGAGGTATAAATATTCACAATTCAGATAGATATCAATATGTAAAGTATAATTTGTCATCAATGTTATTCTTCCTATTCTTCTATAAAACAGATAACGAGTATTTGTACAAGTCTGGAGATACATGTAGATGCAGAGTTCTGTATCGTTATTAGTCTACTTCTTAATCCTTAAAAGTTATAACGATAAACATATTTTGATCTCACTATTTCTGTATTTATTGTTGATATTGAAGAAGTTTTCCTCTTGGTTTTTTTTTTGTATTGAGCCTTAGCAGGCCTTCAGTCTGGAAGAACATACATGTGTATATCAGTTCGCACCAATAATAAACTGACCCCATCAAAACAAAGCAAAATAGATGTACTCTGTTAATAATATAGGTGGACATTTTTTTAAACAGTTTTTACCTTTGTATAAATGACCAGAAGGATTTGCACTGTGTATTCTTTTTACTAAATCTTCGTCAACAACCCTTACGCTGTCAGTCATTTTGATGCTACTTCGTTGTCACCGAATTATTCCTGAAAAAAGTCACAGGAACTAGCTGCGCAGCTAAACATATCACTGAAGTAAAAGCTGCTGTAATTTCCACATCACGCTTAATATTTAAAAAATAAATTAAAAACGTCTTTCTAAACACTATAGTAGACCAATTAAATAATTAACCATTATTCCAATTCTGTATACAAGTTACTTGAAGTTGACATCTGAAAATTTCTGTGGCATGCATTAATTTCTATTGAAAGTGATGTTGCCAGGAAGTCGCTACGGTGAGTCCATTTGAATAGGGGGTGTTTGGAAGTAAGTGTAAATTATTTGCTGAGTTCACCTTTATATAATCTGTTTTTATTTTAATGTTACACAGCTTTTTCAACATAAAAAAATAATTGAATAAAATTTGTTACTAATTGATTCATATATGCGTATATTTCAAAAAGGTTTCTTGGTTAGAGAAAAAATAAACAAATTATATAAGCGTCCTATGTCCCCTACTTTGGGACACCTCAAGTGAACCAATCAGATTGAAGCGAGTTGATTGGCTCCCCAAAATTTCGCGCGAATTTATAAAGCAAAATTTGGCTCCAAACTGTCATTTTATGTTCAGCTTTGCGTTTGTTATGCTGTATAGTTTTTATCCTTGTCAAGTCGTATTTATATAATATATTTCAATATGTTGTCTGCTTATTCCCCAAAGAGCACGGTCAAGATGACTGAAAATGAGATATCGTCAAAAGCACAGAAAATGAATATAACCGACGAAAATCAGGTATGTTGCTAAACCAGAATGGAGGCCGCCAAGTCCGTCTTTGTTCTGTCGGTGTAGTTTGAGATCGGACCCAGTAAACACCCAGTAATTGAAGGGAAACTTTATTTTTTGGCACACAACTAAGCTGTATATTTACCAAAGTGATTTTACATTTTCCACTGATGATGTACATGATTTGAATGTTGCATCTCTTTCGTCTATATCCTACGTTACGGATTTACGTAAGTCATTACTTGGTCGTGGTTATAACCGTTTAGAAATGAAGACTAAGCTATTCAGTTACTCGATGTTATGCATTAATGTTGGAAATGAAAAAATACTGAAAAAGTGAAAAAATTGGCAAAGCTATTGCAATCTTTGGTTTCTTTCCAGGAATGTTCACGATGTTTTTCTTTGTCTTTGCAGGCACCAGATTCAGATTCCAGAATTAAAAACAAATCAAAACCGTTGGGAGAAAGCCAAAAACAGAATATCTTAACAACACAAATGAATAACAAACAGGTATAGTACCCATACATTTTTTACATTTTAGTCCGACCCCCACATGTAACAATGTGTGATTATGATCTGTTTTGAACTTATAATCAGACACAATTGCCTCTAGCCCATATTTACTGGATAACAAATCTTTTATGCCATATTCTTATTTTTTGTTTCACTCTTGAAAGGCTGGTTACTGACTTTTAGGGACTAAAATTGTGCATCTAGATTTATACTTTCATTAAATTCTAGATCTTGAAAAACCCAAATCAATCAATATAATTTTAATAGCAATTGCATAGCCTTGCTGAACAGCAGTTATGTGTTTTTTGTATAATGTTTATTTCTTTGTCTTTATAGCCTGTAAAAACAAAGTCCACAACAGTTGAAAAGACAGTGAAAAAGTCAAATAGAGAATCTGAACCTTTATTGAGAGATAATCCCAGGCGGTTTGTCCTCTTCCCCATACAATATCATGATATCTGGCAGATGTACAAGAAAGCGGAAGCATCGTTTTGGACAGCTGAAGAAGTTGATCTGTCAAAGGACCTTGTTCATTGGGAAGTGTTGAAGAAAGAAGAGAAACATTTTATCTCTCATGTGCTTGCATTCTTTGCTGCCAGCGATGGAATTGTTAATGAAAATCTGGTATGTATTCTGAAGATTTAAACTATATTTATACGAAAAATTAATTTTCAATACAGCAGAGCAGATGTGATATAATTATGCAACAAGACTTAATGTTGTTGAGGTCTAGCTGATCAATCTACTGGAAAATTTAGGTTAAAAAATAATTGAAATCAACTATGTAAATTATAATGAATTTAGGTGCTTATTGAGTGTGTATTTTACCAAATACTTTTTTCAGGTTGAGCGATTTAGTCAAGAAGTTCAGGTCACAGAGGCCAGATGTTTTTACGGGTTTCAAATTGCCATTGAAAATATTCACTCGGAAATGTACAGTCTATTAATAGACACGTATATCAAAGATCCCAAAGAAAGGTAAGATCAGTTCACTTTAAATCAGTTTAAGGTATATAAAAATATCAATACAAAAAAGTATTATTGAACTTGGATATCCAACCAAATTTACATTTACCGGTATAAAGTATTTAAAATCAAAATGTATTGTGTTAAATTTGCTAATTGAAAAACTGCGATTGAACATCTGATTTAATGACTCGGATCATGTAGATTAAATTTGTTATATTTTCTTTACAGAGACTATTTGTTCAATGCTGTGGAGACGATGGAATGTGTCAAGAAGAAGGCAGACTGGGCTATGACGTGGATCGGGGATAAAGAAGCTTCCTTTGGAGAGCGAATCATTGCCTTCGCGTCTGTAGAAGGAATATTTTTCTCTGGGTCATTTGCTGCTCTGTTCTGGTTGAAGAAGAGAGGGATAATGCCAGGTCTCACCTTCAGCAATGAACTCATTAGCAGAGATGAGGTATGCTACAGTAATTGGATTTGGTTCTCCATTTGTCTATTGACTACCTTTTTAAAAGTGCACCGAATCACTTGCCTAAATGGAATTAGTAAAATTATTTTTCATGCTAATAACATGTAGTTATAAAAGAAAGTTATGTAACTCTTTTAAGACTTGGACGAATATTACTTTAGACCAGCTTTCCCAGCAAGATCTGCTTTCATTCAGTTTCTCATGCCACTTGTTTTCCTTATTTTATTGATTTGAAAATACTGAAACAGCTTCAACATTATTATTTGCGACACAATAAAAAGACTCTGAAACAATACAGAAAGATTCTTCTCTGGTGTTAAAATATCTGTGCATATATATACATGTGTAATCTTAAGCCTGTTCATACATATACATGTGTAATCTGAAGTCAACATGTAATTTCAAAGTCAATCTCATGAATGAAACTGTTTTCATCTGTTACAGGGTCTTCACTGTGACTTTGCCTGTCTGATGTTTAGGCACTTGGTAAACAAACCATCCCAAGAAAGGGTCTGTGAGATTGTAATGGAGGCAGTGAAGATTGAACAAGAGTTCTTGACGGAGGCTCTTCCTGTAAATCTTATTGGCATGAACTGTGATCTCATGAAGCAATATATCGAGTTTGTGGCCGACAGACTTCTAGTAGAGCTCCAATGTGATAAGGTACGTAAGCCATTCCTTGGATTTAAACTTCAATCCATTTTAAATTTAAAAGATTGCTGTGATTAAAATTCATTCTCCCACTAAAGCCATAGATTATGTTGTTAAACAGAAAATTCATGGTAGAGAGATGACATCGTTGCTTTTGTGGTGTCGCTGCCATGTTACCACGATATAGCCTGTGTTGCTAACAGATGTTCCTCGGTCGTCACCAGGCACATGTGAACAACAATGTGTATCCATATGACCATACCAATCACGATGAAAATGTCAAGATACTAATGCGAAGATCACCTCAAAAGTGCATAATATGTCTAGTTTACTAGTGTACTACGATGAAAATCTCTTAATTATTAAAAATTGTTTGCCTGGTGCTCTGCATCTAGTGATTTTGACAAATGGGGTGTTTTATGAGCAAGAAGCAAAACAAAGTTGAATTGTATATACGGTTATTTTACTTGTACCATCTTTTCATTGTAGGTATATAACTCAGAGAACCCATTTGATTTCATGGAGCACATTTCATTGGAAGGAAAGACAAACTTCTTTGAGAAGCGTGTTGGGGAGTACCAGAAAATGGGAGTGATGTCCGGCGGCCATGAATTCTCACTGGAAGAAGACTTTTAAATTTAAACGTTCGCTTAGATTTCTGAAAAACTGTACATAAAATAATTTCAGTGTCTGAATTGTCTTAACAGAAACTAGCAGCAGCTAGATGTAATTGGTTTTATTCATGCATTCTTTAATCATCAGCATTTACATATTGTTTTATTGTCAGATCTTTTTTTAAATTATTGACTTTATTAAGTGTATGAAAAATGAGAAGAAAAAAATATAATAAAGTACTAATAAACATGTGCTAGTCTTGGTTTAACTTAATTCATTAGGTTAGGAACATACTAGCTACTTAATAATACTAGTCATCTAATGTCAATGAAAGTTACATTACATAAATATATGTTGTGTAGTATCATATGTCAGTGGATAATCAGGTTTGGGAGAGTAGCGCGATGGAGCTACGCTGTTTTGCACAAAGCCAATTAAATCAACACAAATTAACACATGCCTGTCTGGCCTACGTGTGAGCGTTATTCTACCAACCCTTAATTTTTGCCCTGAGATGATTTTTAAAAGGCTAAATTTTGACTTTTAACAATTAGCTAACTTCAAACGCTTTGTTTTACCTTCAAATCTTGTTTTTGTGCAAATCTTTTTGAAGAAAGGTCATGTCTATCTCGTGCCCATCTTTGAAGATAAACGTACGATGACATCCAATTCGTCCGAGCATAACAACTTTACATGACGTCACGAGAGTGATGCTGTAGCCCTTGACGTAATACACTAGACTAGCTATCACATGACTTTCGATGGGCAAAAGAGTTTCGCTTTCTTGAAATACGTTCAAAGTTCTAGAGTTTGTCTATAATTAACGTTTATTTGATGTATAGTTTAAGGGAAGAAATCTGCAATCAACAGTATGTAGTTGCTGGCCAGTCATTGGAATCAATGGAAAGCAATTATCAGCTGACAATAGCTCATTTTTGGGTACTGTTTACATGTAATTGGCCGATTAAATTTGTCTTGTTGCAAACCTTCTCTTTTCTTTCAGAAATATTTGTAAGCCGAGTAATCCTAGAAATTGGACTCTCCATAGTTCAAATGATGAGTAGTTATCGAACATGGCTTGAAAAATCTTCCTTCTCTGTAAGGTTGGACTTACTTAGTCAGCAGCTTCAAATATCACGAAAATAAAACCCCAAAAAATAGTTTTCAAGACTTGCCTGACATGATCATCTATAGATGCAGAATTCTGTATCGTTATTAGTCTACTACGTAATCTATATATAACGATAGAGAGCTGGACTGAACAAAAATGTGAAATTTTAAGTTTTGGCAATTATTGGTTTTAACTTGTCCAATTAAATGAATTTCAATTCTGTTTGGTAAGTTGAACTTTTAAAGATTTCAAAATCAAAAATGCGCACCTCGCCCATTAGTAACATGTAAAAGCTAATTTTTGTTTGTAAACGAGGATAGCAAGATGGCAGCCAAATTCGAAAATCTCCCTTAATCACTCGACTTTGTTTTGAAATTACTGCTGCATAGCAAGTTTTTCACACTCAGAAGTTGCTTCAAACATAATATTTTGATAAAACCCACACAAAGAATGGGAGAAAATGTATAATACGTAGTGTATAAGACGGTAAGTTAACTAGTTTGATATATGTGCTCTGCATCACCCTGTATGAAGCGGGAATTACAATGTTTTAGCAAGGCACATGCAGTTCTGTAGCTACATCATCTATTATGATCATTAACCAGCAAGCTGCAACAGAATATCTGAAGTAGTCTTCATCCTAAGATCGTTCTCAAGCATTGTGTTTTTATCATACAACAGCTTCTAAATGCCATTCAAAGAAATGTACTGGTTATCGTTCCTGTATACTGACATAATAGAATGGCCTCCTTGTGTTTGCATTATAGAATAAAACTTTTCACTCACTTGTAGGCCAGACATGCATGCGTTGTTGTTATGCAATGTTCACGAAAAAGAGCCTTGTGAAATTTGATGTTGATTTAATTGGCTTTGTGCAAAACAGCGTAGCTCGGTCGAGCTATAGTAGTTAGATCGAGCTACTCTCCCCAACCGGATAATGTGGTAATTCTATCAGGATTGTTTTGAGCTGTCTAGTCACAAATAAACTATCGGTAATATTAAAGTAGAGTTCATCAGTTTGGTTTACGAACATGTCAACCTTGTGAACCATCTCAACACAACCATCAGCATACAATTAGTTACAGTTTGCTCACAAAACACACCACGCTATGTATCACCTGGTCATCAACACCTGGACTGAATGGAGCCATGAGGTGGGAGAAAGGTCCATCTTCACTAGCCAAGGGTTTTATTCCGAGGTACTCTACATTAAGTTAATGCTGGTAACTTGGAATAAAACCCTTGGCTAGTGAAGGTGGTTTGGCACAGCAAGCAAGCAATTTTCCCACAGGAGCGCTCACCGTCTGGCTATAGACCCTTGGGAGAATATATATGCTTACATTGGTTAACACAGTTCTCGGTTGCACTAAATTCAATTTTAACGTGCAGGCATAATCAATTCATATTTCGAAATGACCATGACACTATAATAAAGGTTGGTTTAGTGGCTCTTCATTCTAATTGACGAACGTTAAGACATCTTGGTTAAGTCGCATGAATAGACTGTCTTTTGACTTTCAATGAAGCATGTTGCACTAAATCAAAGTTGACCTGGGTGCGGTTTCTCTAAACCATCTTAGTGAGTTAGTGGAATGTTGACCTATTTGAATGCATCCAGTTGTCCTCTATTTCTTTAAGCAAGCCCTACTCACTAGCTGGTATCCTACATTATAAGCTGGATTGTTTGATTGGGATTGTCAGTTAATTTCATTTGTGGGTAGTCACTTACAATACGGGGGGGAAATAAACGATCCAGAACTGCAGGGCTCCACAACAAATTGTTTTCCTAATACCCTTCATAGCTTTGGAAGCAGAATACTAGAGAGGAACTTTATTTTCGTTTTTTTGGGATAACACTCTGATGCTGAACAAATACTAGTTCAGAAAATTTTACAGGCTGAGACCCTCAGTGAGTCGCCAGCAGTGAATGCCGGCCACCTAAACCACTCAGCCATCCGACCTTCTAGAGAGGAACTGCTGCATTACCACAAAGCAAATAAATTCTTTCCACTTTATTCAAATTGAAAGTTTTTCATTCCTGTGTGCACAGGAGGGCAAAGCATGAAAGGCTTATTATGTACCTTAATGAAATGCGACCACACAAGCTCTTTCCATGGACTCTCCAAATATATAAAAAAAAAAAATTGCGCATAAAATTGGTTATTGATCTTGCTGATAAAAGTAATTTAACACAGAAACGATGTATTTTATTTCAATGATAATTTTATTGACATGCATTTTGACATTTAAAAGAGTCTGAAAGTGAAGATATAGCACACAAGATTATTATGAATCCAAGTTGTAAAGAGTTGTTCATATGATTATGCAATACACTGAATGAAGTACATGTTACATGGTTGATTTATATTCATCACAAATATACATTTAAAATCCACCACTGAAACAAAAAAAGCTGCACAATTATAACTTAAATTACACAAGCTGATGGATTAATCCCAGTGACTACTCTCTGTTTTCATCAACTGTGCATTTCATGGGGAACACCAGGATTCATATTGATACCAGATGTGGTTTTCTTGTTAACTGCAGTAAAATCAAAAGGCATTTAAAGACTGACTTCTATATTATAAACTGCATTTAGAAGTTGGTTATTCAATGACTTCAAATGTTGTGGGTACCATCACAAAAACATCGTCTAAATAAACTCTGAAGCTGTTAATTCATAAGAAGTTTTATTTTGGTATTTTTACACAGGTAGATACGTTCCAACATTTTGATTTGTTTTATACCACGTGCCTTGCTCCCTACCAATCAAAGACCTTATCATATGACATAGGGTTGAACCGCTATCCATTGATAGTTAAAGCCTGTCTTATCAGCTAGTAACAACGCACAGTCTTTCACAACC
>JAVFBZ010166807.1:0-16957 GCA_032466195.1 Katharina tunicata
ACATATGTGAAAAAGAATTGTACATATGTCAAATAAATATCTAATTCAACATATGTACAATTCTTTTTAACATATGTAAAATTCTTTTTAACATATGTAAAATTCTTTTTAACATATGTGAAAAAGATTTTTACATATGTGGAAAAGTTATTGTACATATGTTAAATGAAGTCATTTATTTGACATATGTACAATTCTTTTTCACATATGTGGAATAGAATTCAACCTATGTTAAAAAGAATTGTACAAATGTCAAATAATCAGAGAAGTGATAAAACGGCTTGCCATATAGATGTGCTTTTTTGAACTGTGAATCTGGCTCTCCTATGACATTCAGTAAATCTTGGTTGACAATACTATGCGGCAAAAGAAGTTATGATCGTGCTAATTTATAATTGCGAAAATGCATTTATTCAAAATTGCGTGAAAACTTAGTTTTCGACATAGGGATAAAATTTACGCGTTGGAAGAAAACAAATTAAAAAACTAAAACAAAAACAAGTACTGTTTACTGAGTTATTTCAAATTTTGAAAACTGTTTAATTGTAATAGAAATGACGAATTGGATTTAGGCAGTTGATTTCAGACATATAGTTCCGGTGTGGTTATTTGAAAATGGGAGCTATGTGACCAATTGGATTTCTTCAAATGGGTACTAGTTTGAAATCTACCTTAATCTGTATGAATATATGTTTGGTAAATTATTTTGCGGGACGACTAACTTAAGGTGTATTCACAAGATGCGAATATTTGTAACGACTTTAGGCGATTCCCCAAATAAACAGTTTTTTGACTGATCGAGAGTTTCCGAGACAAGGATCGGCCAATCAGAGCACTGTAAATAGGGGAATACCTCGAATCTATACTACAAATCGTGCCGTGTAAATGCAGCGCAAAGCAATCTGACGCGAAGAAATTAAACTGTATATATCATCTTCCATGACAGTCTGTCTATGGGTAATATTTTTATTTTAATGTAATAGACACATCCAGCTAGGAAGCCAGGGAAATGTACACGCATTAACGTCAGATTGATTGAGTTTTATGAATGACGGTGCCTACAAAGATATCATGCATTGGCCATAACATTTTAGAAAAAAAAAATTGTTCACAGTACTACTTGCTTCTAAGATTATATAGAGACGTAACGTGGCATGACAAGTCCACCATACAATAATTTGGCTTTCGACATATAACGAATAACCGTAAAACTGTTTTCCAGTTGCTTTATCGAGGCATTTTCCTCTAGTTTTGGCTATACCGGAAGTTATGGTCTGAAACCAAACTAATCAAACGCGATGTTATGTAATTCTGCGTGACTAGGACACAAGATTAAATACAGTCTACGACATTATCCCGAGATCACGTCCTATTTCCAAATAACTTTACAAGAAATTCATGTGTATTACCACTTTAATCCAATTCGTCATTTCTATAATTCTCCTCGACACAGCAAGATACAGTAAGTCTGCTTTACTAAGTCACAAGCTTGAATAAGATATATGATATAATTCCAAGATTTTTGCCTATGTTAAAATAACTATACCGGAAATTATGTCTGAGACAACTTAATCCAATTCGATATTGCTATAAATCTGCATGACAAAAGCTTAAATACAGCATATATATGCAACTTTATTGCGATGTTTTGTCTTGTTTTAGTCTAACTATACCGGAAGCCCATGTCTCAAGTCAACTCAACCCAATACGACATTTCTATCCTTCTACACGAGACACAGGCTTGACTTAAGCACCACCAACCACAATTCTGGCTGGTGTAAGAGGCTTTAGTGTGCACTAATTAATTAGTTTTGATAATTATAGGATTGTTTGAAACTCGTGCAGGGCATATGTGAATTTCAAACGAATTTTTTCAATAATGTTCGATTTCAAAATAGATGACGAAATATATTTTTCCAACTGTACTTTTTAGTGTTCCGTAATTTTGAAGCTACACAATTCGTATCGTATTGCTTGGAATCCACACATGGACGTTTTACTTCCAGTGTCATTAACTCTGTATTATTATTTAAAACATTTGTTCCGATTTTTGCACATGTTCTGAGAATAATTCAGTTTGTAGTTATTTTATTTTCAAATGTCATCGCGCTGCCAATCAAATCCAGGTGGTAATAACGAACTTAAAAGGGTCACAGATGCTTTGTGGGTATGCCTTGAGTATATTTGTTATAGTTGTTTAACTACATCCTTGAAGACTTACAGTCGCCCAATAGATTTTATTGTTGCGAGCAGAAAAAAATAGTCCGTCTTATAAATAAATCCCCGTATAACTAATAATTATTATTATTGTTTGTTTTTCTTGGCGAAAGAAGTCAGACTTTTTATTTTATAGATCGCTTTTGTACAAGAGTGAACATGACGTTGATTTAATAAATATTTGAAGAAAAAACTTCCATCTTGTCTCCTTTCCTTACAGCTAACAATGCTTATAAATATTAAACTGGAACAAATCAAGCTTGATGTTAAAGTGAAAATATTTCGGGTTCTATCTGTCATCATCGACAATTTGTGTTGAATAGTTGGTGCCTCAAGAAAATCCTAAATGGTTGTTAGTCCTTCGTAATATACTACAACAGTTCATACTCTTCTTTTGTCGAGTTCATTCTGATAATTGGACCAGTCTTTAAACCCTACACATCTGTCTCTTGTTCCTCTTCATAGTTGTGGACTAATGAAGCTACACCGATAGAACACAAGACGAAAGTCCATTATATACAATTCATTTTAAAAGCAACTCCACATAACGTTATACCCAAACTATTTTGGGGAAAATCGGCCACAAAATATTGGGGGACAATCAGCCATTGTCGGGCTTTCCAGCTCTTCTCCCTGCATGGTCGGCCGTCTTTAGCAAGCATTTCGCTCAGCTGTAAGCATGTGAATTATAGAGAGTTGTTGTATCAGGCAACGTCGTAATATATTTAACTGAATAGTTTTCTCATCTGTTATGCCTACTCTTTTTATTTCTTCCCAAACCCTTTAACTGGGAATAATCCACTCACAGGATGGTGGATGGTGGGGATGATTCGGGAGCTCAGTTCCTGGTCAATAGTACAATCGCATTTAATGTTTGTCTCCTTGTTAACTATGGGCCCTCAGGTTAAGTAAGGGCAGCATGATTCCAGCTTAAATTCACACTGTCATACTAAGCACTGGAGAAACGAGGATAATACTGAAGCGAATTCACGTTATTCAGTTGTGTAAGTCGCCGCCTTCTGTTGGAACAAACTGCCGCCATACAAGTGAAATACCATGAGGCACGGTCTTAAGGCACTCTACCGCAGAATTTCGGATAAAAATCGACTGAAACGAATTAAACCGGGTTTTCTATACTTTTCTAATATGGCCCAAAGTATAAGCTTTCAGAAAATATAAACTACGCTATTGTGCGATATACCGTATTAAAATAATAATAAAGGATGTAAAATCTATTTTTGCGGGGTCGCATTATATATAACACATTCTGCAGGTTGATATTTTATAAAAGCTTATACTTCGGCCTATACTAGAAAAATATATAGAAAACCCCCTTTAATTCGTTTTTTGGCCGAAATTCTGCGATATAGTACCTTTAAACACCAATCGGTTGGTCAATATAAAATATGGTAAAATAATACACATCGTTCAGAACATGACAATACATTCCACTGTCGTCATTAGAGGGATAAAATGTACACTAAGCAGAGAGGAATTGTATCTACTAAAGTATCTCTACTCAAATTATTAGCGATGTAAGGCCACCCTTTCACACAAACGCCACGAAAGCTCCAAGAAGGTTTAACAGGACAAGCTCTTGCAAATCGGGGTTGACAGTCATATGTCGAATGTGTTAAATAAACGTTGGACGTGGCGTAAAGTATCAGTCACTTAGACGAACGAATATTCCTCTTTTAAGGCCAATACGTTTTTTAACACGTGGAAACAAAGTAAAGTACAAATCAGAGACACTTCCACATCCGTTTTTCAGCGGACATTCCTTTTATCGGATTTCTCTGGGTTTTGTAAGCTTGTCTCCTTTAAATGACCACAGTGCATTAGCGTCGATATTGGACAAGCATTTTACCTTTTAGTCAGCAGAATGAGATTATTTTCGTGGCGCTCTCAAAGGGCCGGGTAAATCGGAAGCGTGTTTACAGGCCTTGCCAGCTGTCGACACCAATACTCGTATAAGACCGGGAGAAACCAAAGAACTCGGTATCAACCAATATACTTAACCAATGCTATTATAAGAATGTGACAAGATGTTAACTACCGTTCTTTTTGTATAGAACCACAAAAACCTGTTGGCCAATCACAGCTTAAGGATGTGTGAGTATTAAAATTTAACCCATTAATGGTCATTTGTAAAGAAATGTGAAGGTTGACATATTTCATATAGCGTTCATTAGCCGTCTAAGTACATAACCCGTTTCTAAATTGTTATAGGGCGAACTTAAAAGCATCACCCACATATTATTTTTAATTTGTGTACACTGATTTATTTCTTACCACAGTTACTGGAGGCGCACTAGAAGCATTTTTTAAACATTCTGAGCCCCGTCGTGGCTCAGTTGTCTGAGAGTGGAACTGGTGAGTTGGAATCGCACTGTCGCCCTAAGGTATATAAGAGGGACTTCTCGGTGGCTGCTAAAACGGCGTTTTTTTTCTTACGAGGCGAGGTTTTAACCTTGGCTGCAATGCACCAATAACACCAATACAACAAATACATGAAACATTTTGACATTCCTAAATCGTTCATAATAGCCGCATTGGGAGATTGCAGATATTAAGTAAGTAACACCAGCCGGGATTGTATAAAATAATCATTTTGTTGCCTACACTGATTCTAAACTAACTAAACCAACCAACCAAAAGTAACATTGAGTAAGGTACATGGAATGCAAACGTTATCTTAAAGCGCAAACTCGTCAGTTTAAAATGTTAGTTATGTATATTATATATCCTCTAAACGACAGTATTACTGCTGATGGACAAATTGAGGACCGCCGTTACCAGAATAGTTTGTATCGCTGCAGCAATTTTATTTTGAAATTACGAATAAACAGCTGTTGCTTAGTAAACCTGCCTGAAACTAGTAATTCAGTTTACGGGCATGAGTGGAATTCTGATATCGTAAATTACACCGTTGATTCGAAATAAAAACACAGCAAAGAAAATACAGACTATTATATTCAAAAGAATTGAAAATATTAAGTGTTGATGATTGTACATCCTTATTTCTGCTAGAAGTTTGCTGAATGCCGGTTATAAACTGGGGATTTTCTTTTCATAAATATGTTATTTGGCGGGTGGCACAGTTTTTTTATTTCAATTTTGATAAAACCTGACGGGACAAAACTAATATCTGAGATCATTACATAAGATGAACATACCTAAAATAACCATATCACATGTCTCAGTCAACATAATTGACCACCAAAACTCACCATTACCGTTTTACTTTCATTTAAACATTAAGAACAATTAAACTGCAAGAATGGTCAGAAATGCAAAAGAAAATAAACAATCTCTGCTTGATGACGCTGACCTGTCTGTTGTGTGTGTGTGTGTGTGTGTGTGTGACGTAGATATTTAGTGCCTCGATTTTGAGGCAATCGATGTCTGTCTTCTGTCGCTGAAAAAAAGAAGAAAAAATAAGAACATATGGTGAAGGCAGTGGAAATATTATTAAACCAAAGCTAAAAGGTAAAGTAGCATTGTCGTTGCCAAGTTTATTTGCTGTGACATTTACAATGTATTGAACGCTTTCATAGTGCTTGTTGAAGTTGAGTAAAAAAAATCGCTATGGGTAGATCTCAAATGTTAGATTTTATCCGACGGAAAAAAGCTAAAATCTGTAGTCTGAGCTACATAGACTAAAGGAGACCGAGGTTTTGTGTGGCAATGTACCAGCCAGCCGCGATAAAGGGGAAGTAACCCTGAGATAGAGTCTGAGTAGATAGATAGTGAAGATCAGTTTCCCCACCAAAAATCTTCATTTGTGAAAATTGATTGTTTTCTTGTCAGAGTAGCATTCAGCAAAGATGTGTATGGTGAACTGTTCGTGCCATATTGAATATATCTAAGCAACATAAACAACATACCAGGAGATATTCACCGAAATCCGTCACAAGCACTCTTCGTCGGCAAATTAACGTTTAATTCTACTATGTAATGTAGATATGTATATATCAGTATATATTTTTGTATAAATGTAGAGAAAGAAAATTTTGCTTGCCTCCACTGGGATTCGAACTCGGGTCTCTGGCTACCAGGGCCAACGCTCTGACCGACTGAGCTACAGAGGCTCACGGTATAACTAACGATTTTTTTATCCAGGTAAAGGCTGCGTATCTTTCTCTACGGTAAGCACTGACACAGGGACAATAAAATAGTGTCTTTTTTATCTAGATATTACCCACAAATGTGTTTGCTGTTTTTTGTTATTCTGATAATCTGGTACTGGCATATATTTATTTTTGTATAAATGTAGAGAAAGAAAAGTTTGCTTGTTAGTAACCACACTGGCACAGGGATATCGACTAATTAAAGATATAAATGTTTAAATATTTAATGACCATGTATCAGAGCAATCAGAAATGTTAAGGATAGATAACCAATGTGGTCTGAATTACTCCCTTACAGATATATGCTGTATGTTTATCTGACAAGACCCATTCTAAAATAGAGCATCAAGACATTCTCAATTCCGTCGAGTCTTTGATTCTGAAGTATCAACTGGACATCTTGTTGTGGGCATCGATTATCGCTGCGTGTAGTTTGAGAGTACGTTTAGAGCCGGTCAGGAGGTACTGCTGTCGTTTTCGCCTACCTGTTACTGACTTCAAATTGAATCGGACCTGCGACAAAAAAAATGTTTGTTTTTAAAAACAGCTTGTAGTAAAATTTAGACAATTAATTTTTCATTGCACTTTTGGCGAAAAAAATTCTGCGACTGTAACAAAGATGACTTGTCAATACGTTAGTGCTGGGCTGTAGATAGGTAGGAGCCTAATCAAAGATGGTCAAGAACTTGACAATTTTTTCCCCACAATCCAGACACCACTAATGGAAACGGCTCTTTTAATAATTTCCCCCCAGACTCGGTTATTTTGAAAGTTTATCTCCTAAATACGTACTCACCATATCATGTGTTCCGGTTTAGGTTTTTATCAAATAGTATGATGGTTCGTCCAAATTTATAATTCAGCGGGAAGAAAATGTAAGTGAGAGATTTTTCAGCAATCAGTTTCACTCTCTTAAAATTACGCCTCCCTTTTAATAACCTTTGACCGTTTAAATTATGTTTAATTGTTGGTTTCATGCTTAGGGCATTTAAACAAAGTCAACAGTCCTTGGTTCACAGGATTTAACATTTCTCCCACAAAATATATTACACACATATATTTCTATCTATTTATTTATTTTTTCGTATTCAGGTTATTTCTCTTCAAACACGACTATGCATTTAGGATGTTTGGTAGAATATCGACGGCCAACCTTTATAAAAAACTCAACTGCAAAACTTACTTTCTATGGTTGAGGTCATCGGGCGGCGGTGGTTTTGTTGGTTAATTATCCGTCTTTTACATATGATGGTTGGCTAATTAAATCTGTCAAAACCACAACACTGCCCAAGAGCTTTTATGACAAATGCATTAAAACTAATCACAGATCAACCCCAACGTGTCGAACTGGGTCGCAATAAGTTGTACAGATCTTGTTAACTAAACTGTAACGAGTGTGCTAATTAACAACTATGATAATTCAAGGGGCGGTTTGTGGTTAGGTCAGCCTTTCGTCAGAGTATTCGTCCAATTGTACTGAATTTTTGTTAGATAAGAGATGGTAAATTTCATATGCAGCGGGCCAAGATTTTGGCTCTCTCAAGCATTTGGCGAGAAAGACTAAATAGAGCACGATTCGCTGATGAGGGCATAACAAACCGAAACATAGAATTTATACCGTTGTTCGGAGTTTCACTTATTCAATGCTCATCAAAAGGGATCTGTGGAACAACTGGCTAATATATGCACATTGCGCATGATCACGTGCTGTACAGTGCTCAACAGGTTCATTCAGACCATACAATGTTGTTTATGCGGCATTTAGAAACTGTGTACATAACAAAAACATGACTAAGATGGATTTTCAATTTCTTTTCTTAAACAAATTGTTGAGACCATTTACTTTCTTAACTGCCACGTCTCCATATTAACGGCGAATATGTTGTTTAACCGGCATTTCGAAGCTGGGAACAAAATATTCGGATTTGTAATCATTGCTTGAAAACGGCCTTAGTGTCTATCAATATACCTAGAAGTTGAAAATCCATCTTAGTCATTTTTTGTCATAAAAAAGGCTTTGAAAGTCACGATAAGAAATTGATGTGAACTTTTCGTTCAACCGATTTCTACCTTGCACTGACAACCGATATCACGTGACCTCATTTCCATTATTTTGACAACACAGTGCGTATCATACTAGTATATGTTTAAAAATGTGGTCCCATCTGGTTGCACTAGCTTTTTTTGATGCAATGTAATTGTAATGTTTTTGTTTATCGTTTTTTATGCATATTTTACCTGTTTCTCTTCAAATGTTAGCTAATATAGTTTATTCATTAATTTACTAGTGAACATAGATGAAATTTAGCGAAGCATAAAGTCGACAACAGTCCGACCATTTATCAATGTCAACCATTTGTTAAAGTTTGATGTTGACTTTGCAAAGGAAGCAAAGCACATATTTTTTTCACTTTTCTTGATAAACCAATCGGCCAATCGTTCTATGTTTTGTCTTGGGAATGGGTGAGCATAGATTAAATAAAAAAACAACTTCACCCGTTGAACATAATCTTTGTTAGGTAAAACGTGAAGGACTGTCCAGAGAGGTTATTCGAATCGGCGAACTTCGAAACAGAAAGAAGGGTTGTTTGCTTTATCGGATTATAATGTTGTTTAAAATGTTCGTATCGGTTTAGTTGCGTGACGGAAGAACTCAGTATGATTACCTACAATAGGAATCTAATATATAAAGATAGAAATAACAATTCAGATTGTGCAATATTTTGTAAAATTTATTATTGTCTCACAAAGGAGGGTTAAAAACTCTACAGGCAAGCTAAACCCTACATGCATTGTGTAGGCCTGCATGTGATTGCAATGATTTGGATTATATATTTCGGCACCTTGCTTGTTAAGAGCATGTGATGAAAAAAAAACACACATTAAAACAAACGCAACCAAACTAAGAACGCACAATCAATGCCAATATAAATGACCATATTATCTCTACGATAATAAATTGTGGCGTATCTTTCTGTTACAAAAACGTTGACAGCTGTCGTTTAAAATAAAATAAATATTTTTTTAGCTTATTTGGTGTACATTACGGCTCAAAATAAAACAGGACATCACAACAAGTCGACGGTCTGTGCCCCTTAGCTCAGATAGCACCAGGGCACACCCAACCACCCGCTACAGAAAGTTACCGCCTAAATTTGTTGTCTAGTTTTTAGTAAGCATAATCAGATGATAAACAGAATGAGAGAAAACTCCGAACAAGGAATTCATGTTGGTATAGATAATAAATAATTCAGATCATTACTCCTGTGTATTTTATTTTGATGGACGTAAAGAAACTGTGCTTGCCTTTATATCCAACTCATAATATCAACTTATCCGAATTTCCATTATGCGCCATTAGGTGGTATAACAGCTTATAAAACATTCACTGCATACATTTGGTTTCAAATCCCCTTTATAAACAACAAGAACAGAGGCGTCTCAAATCAGAAGATATTAACTTCTCTTGAGAATTAAATCGAATTCTCAATAGAGAAGAAATGTCCCGTGTTAAATCGTCCAAAAACGAAAGCAATTAAATTGATGATTACATTAAGACTCCAATGACAATAACAAGAAAACTGTCTTTTTTATATAGATCTCATTAGCTACTGTAAAAGTAGTTAAAAGTTAATGTTTCATAATTGATTCCAAAATCGATTCATATTTACTCGGCTATCCCTTTCCTGATATAAGTTAATGTTTGAGAATTGATTCCAGAATCGATTCATATTAACACGGCTTTCCCTTTCCTGTTGCTTGAATGAGTGCAGTTATAATGGCATGGATGTAAAGTGTACAAATGTAAATTAAAAGCCGAGGAAAATAAAGTTTGCATCTAGTACAGGAAGGATTCAAATCGGCTCTCCCAAAAACACTGATACAATGTCGATAAAGTCTGGTAGAGAATTGTTTGTTCTCAATATGGAGTTTTCCATTTTTTGCGTGTGTATTAGCTTGAGAGACCTGGGATGGTCAACTATTATTATTTATGTATATTCTATGTAATGGATGACACAAGTTTTAAAGCTAATTGTTCTAGTTCATATATATCAAATATAGCTCATTGTATGACTTTGTCCGATTTTCCTTATGCAGACACTGAAATTGCATTGGAGGCATACGGTTTGAATATCCCTTGAATAAAGTCGTCAGTTTTGAAGTTTTTGTTCATTTTTGTTTAAGATAAATACAATAACATCGCCATGCTAATACTTTTATCGTTATAATCATTACGCTATCAAGTCTTTTCGTGGGCGATTAGTACGGGGCTTTCATTCTTCGAGGGCAAAGGAAGCCGTTTTGCATACTAAAATAGGCTCGAAACTTTCTTAAGATAACTATAACGGTTCCGCATACGGAAAACGTACCGATCGCTACATGATCCGGTCGAAGATTGCCGTATCCGGGTCCGCATCCGGACAAATGGCAACCCTCTCTATATTAACAGTTAGCGCGATTTGTTCCGTATCCGCATCCGCATCCGTACAAATGGAAACGCCGCTTTATCCGGGTTCTGTTACCACATGCAGCTGACGATCCGTTATATGAGTGAAATAATCTTAAGTACGTCTTAAAACCCAACCAAAACCCCAAAGGCATCATTACTTGGAAAGGAAGACATATAAAGCAGTCAGACATTTGTAAAAGCAAAATGACGCAAATAGTCGTTTTAATTAACTGAAACGAAAAGAGTTGCTTTTGATTAATAATCATAATGGAACACGACTGGGCTTCGTAGATAATGGCCGCGAGTAATACATGAATGTTCTTATTGTGGAACACGTTTTAGTTAACCTAAATAAAACTAGATAGACTCGCCTTACAGCGAAGAACAAGCGGACCTTCTGTACTTTGGCAAGTGATGTTAACTATAACGTTAATCAAAAGTGACAGGGTGTTATGTCTCGGGCAAAATACATCAAAAATAAATAGAACGTGTAATTGGTTAAACATAATCTGCTTCATACACAATTACTTAAAAGGCTCTGTAGTTCAACAGTGGTATCTCCTGTGCATACACTTTAAAAAGGTTTCATTAACACCCTAGTATATGTATTCGGAATTCAACACAGTATTTTGGTTGCTGGGTATTTTCGCAGGTATAATCAAATTAAATGCATCTTTTTAATTAAAACTTTTAATAAAAAATATATTTTCAAGGGAAATGTTGAGAAATTTTGTTTTTTCAGAGGGTCTACCAAGGTGTGCTAATTTAATGATTGTGATAAAATGAAAACAGTTCAGGCCTTTTTAAATCGGTCTATACAGAGTTATACACACCTACAGTAGTCATATAGACCTCGGCCACTGTCTATAGTAATTTCTGTGGTTCTAAAAAAATTGTTTACAAGGGAATTATTTACAAATTTAGTGTTGTTAGTTAGTTTATTTCCCTTTATTTAGACGTCTTTCTGTTATAAATAATACCAAAAGTGTAGATTATTATGTTTACATAGAAGTAAAGTAACCATAATTGTGAAAATGGGACCCCCATGCAGCATCAACAAGAAACAAACCAAGTAAGTATACAGACACTTAATGGTCAGATTCAAAGCATAACTATAAATATTGAAGTTTAGAATATTTATTCCTTCGGAGTGTATTTGCTTGTAAACTAATAGTCTTTACCCTAAGAGCATTTCACACGTAAACACGTTAACCCTTGAATAAAGTCGTCAGTTGTGAAGTTTTTGTTCATTTATTGAAAATATGAATATTGAAGTTTAGAACATTTATTCCTTCCAAGTTTATTTGCTTGTTTACTAAAAGTTGTACCCTAAGAGCATTTCACATGTAAAAATTATAACCCTTGAAAAAAGTCGTCAGTTATGAAGTTTTTGTTAATTTCTGTTTTTGATAAACTTATAAGTACAATAACATCGCCATGATTACGTTATCAGGTCTCTGTGTGGGCGATTAGTGCGGGGCTTTCATTCTCCGAGGGCAAAGGAAGCTGTTTTGCATACTAAAATAGGCTCGAAAAATTCTTAAGATTGAGAAGGATACAAACATTAATGTAATTACAATCTACCCTTGCTCTTCTAGTACTGTTTCAGCAAAAACGTGCGCTGGCGAATGAATCATATAAAATTTGGTTACCAAGACATTAACAATTAAAGTGTGCAAAAATGTTGTCACAGGGCCGATTCAATTTGAAGCCTGTAAAAAGCAGAAGAAACAGACAAAATCGTTAACCAGTACCAGCTTTTCAACTATTAACTTACTCGCTATAAATATCACACAGGGATAAATCATTTTAGGTAATCAATCAACACATTGGGTCAAAGATTCGACGGTATGGAGAACGATTTAATTCTCTTTTTAAGAATGTCTATTTTGGGGTGGGATCGTGATTTACGTCCTGTAGATGTTTTGGTTTATTTTTACTTTCTTCACCCATTTTGCAGTCACACTTTTCCAAATAACTTGCTTCCGTGGAGTTTTTTTTCTTCCGGAATATGGTTACAATTTTATAACTGAAATTCGATATAATTAAATATTTATATAACTGTTCACATGGGCAACTCGTTTGGTTAGAACTTGCACTTCGTCCCTTGGACTGGCATATCCGTAATTTTACTGAATTACCCAGCAAAGTACTTGGTTAATATCTTGGTTGTCAAGACTGCATGCCGAAATAAAAATTCCAGTTTCTTATTGATGGTGGTAAGTTAATTCGTATTATAATATGACGTTGCCAATACCATATGTTCTGACCATCCATTGGCTGATATGTATCACGTGGTCAATGTGTAATCCGTGATATTGACTCAATTTTCAACCAATCACCAACGGCTATTAAGTTTTCTGCTGTGGTTTGAGATGTGCCAAAGATGTCGTCTGCTTAGATCTTAGATATACAAAACAGTGTTTTGATATTCGGATCTTAGCTGACAAGGTATGGTAATATAATGACTGTGAAATAATAAAAAAAAGCTAATTTTAAATTGGTCTATACAGAGTTATACACACCTACAGTAGCCATATAGACCTTGGCCTCTGTCTATAGTAAATACTGTGGTTCTGTATAACTCTTTATAAACCTCACCAAAAGTCCATGGCTGTATAATATCAGCTGTAAAAGACGGACAGTCTTTAATCATAATATGCACTAAATGGTGTAAATACTTACAAGTTGTCAATAACCTGTACATTACTACATAGCTTTTCATATTAAATACAGAATAAGAAACTATGGTGTCAGAATATTAATAATGAGAAAACCGATCAAGTTAAACAAGAGTTTCCTTTCTTTGCCCATAGATTTGACGCTGTAAGAACGTCTTACAAAACAATCTAACGGCATATTAGGTTTTAAAAGCTTCTCACTGAATTCTAAATTAGCTACTTATCATTAGGAAAAAAGACTTGTGCTAAATTATCAGAAAACAAATGCCATGGAATTTAATACATGCAATATCAGTTCTAAAACTTAATTCTTTAAAAACGAAATACTATAATACGTGTTAGTAATTAAATGTTAATGTGTCGGCGTGCATTCTAACACCATTACTGTGTTTTGCTAGAGCGGAAACCATTACCAGCCAAGCTGAACATCTTTCTATTGAAAAATAATTGATATCCAATACCCTTCGAAAAAGAGGTTAGCGAAACTGGTCAATCCACAAAGCATTAAATGAAAATACAGTGTCTAATAAAGTGACAAAAATGACACCAGGATATTAACAACGGCAACTGTCCAAAAAGGTACGGATAATTTGGGGAAAACATGGTGCAAAACCCTGTTTAAAGCCCAAGGTGTCCATATTTCTAATTCAATTGGAGATGAAACGAAATGGTGCAGAATAATGACATCAATCTCCACTCAAACTTATCGTTCCTTGTTAATCCACTTTAACCTCTGCCACTTCAGAACATTAAACTTGCAAAAATGTATATTCGATGATAATTCTGCAAGTCTTACAATTAAGTTTTTCCAGTAAGTGCCGATAAAATATGATAATCGTTGGTCACGAATGGAAATAGCGAACACAATGCTTGTTTCTTTCAGTTATGAAGTTCCGCAAAGTATGATTTTTTTAACACTTTATAACCGAATCAGCAGATTGTATATTTAACGGAAGGTTATTCCACAGCAGTGGACCAGAATATGAGAGGCTTTTCTTTAAAGTTTCAGAGTTTGGAAAAGGTATAAATAACTTGTTGGTTTACGAAGATCTTAGATTGTGATTGAGACGAACATTAACTGTGAATAATTAATTCTTATAAGGTAGGTATAAATTGTTAAGAGATTTGTAAACTGTTAAGCATTTTGGAAAATTAACCATTTCGACAGACACCAGAACAGATAAAAGTTTACACTAAAGGCACTGTAAAAATGCACGTGCTTCTTTAAACCAGAGATTAACCAAATACCTTGACTTTCGGTGCGGACCGGCGCATTCAATCTGGGCTTGGCACAATTTAACTGTCCAATGATGTTGTGAAAAAAAAACCGAACTGTATTTAGAATTTGGTGCAAAAACTGACGTTCCACTGTATACCTGTGTAATAAATAGCACCCAAAAATCTAAATTTTCAAAACCTTCCACAGCCTAATCAAATATGAAGCTCTTTCAAAAATCGCCATTTTCAGAACTCATTTGGACAGGTTTTCAAAGTGCAATCACTGGTCATTTGACATGGAAAGTATATAAAGGTAATCTGGATATGAATATCATATACTTGGAAATATACTTAACCAGTGCACAGATTCTTCATCTGCATGCCTTATCAATGGATAACGTTTTGTTTGCTTGTTTGATTGGAGTTTTACGCCGCGCATAAGATTTTTTCATCTAAACTACGGCGTGCCAGCCCAAAGGGTAAAGGAACCACCCTTATCAAAACTGGCAACACAGAAGACACAATAAAGTTGCAGAATGAAACAGGACACCAGAACAATTTGGCTTGCTCTGATAGCACCAGGGGACAGGGCGTTCTGTAGAAACGACACTATCTTGACCTCGTCATAAGAAGACATATTCATGGCTTATTTACATGGGACTTGGCTGAAGTGAGCTCTTCTTAGCAACAAAATAGAGGTCACAAATTCCATTACGGTAGGGTGATATACTAATCCGTGCACAGCGGGTAGTTACGCGGGAGCCTCCTGTGCCCTGTTGCACTGTGAGCTGATTGGACGAATTGTTGTGGTGTCCAGTTGACCCTCTTGTACATTTATTGTAGTGTCTTGTGTTTAGCGTGGTTTCCGTCACCCACTGGGCTGGCACGCCTTCATAAGACTGAAATAACCTTTAGTAAAGCTTAAAGCCTCAATCACAAAATCCGTCACAAAGATAGCTACCTACAAAATAACAGAAATTCGCAGCCTTTCTGTTGTTTCAAAACCGAATGCACAGTTTTGTGGGAAATAGTTTAATCAACAACTCTCAGTCTCACCATCTGATTAGTCTTATCCTATATATGTGAGTGACAAACTAAAACACTGCGAATGTATCGACCAAAAAATTCGTTTGTGCAACACAAATATGCCCACGCCATATGACGCATTTTTTTTTTTACCTAATAAAGTCTTTGATTATATTTTCATGAGGTATTTGAAATTGCTTATTGGGAGTTTAAGCAGAAATAAGTGTCCACAACAAATCGAATGGATATAGCTTTTAAGCCTCAGTTCAAAACTACAGGAGACTAGTCTGACAAAATGCGGACAACTGATGTTAATCATTAATTTATACATCAGTTGTAAAAATAAAAAAATAATCTAATCAAGTAAAAAAAAAAGAAATTGTTGGACTGCTTACCTAGAGGAATAAATTAATTAATGGTAAAGTAAATGAAGAAATATGCATAATTCAAGTCCCGAAATATGTACATCAAAGAAAAGTTATCATTCCCTATGAAAGATGAGATTCAAAAGTTTGCTTGACGTGCACTACAGCTGTCTTTTGCAAGATCACTATACTCTTATGATGACAGAGTCTTCTGGCTCAAAATCGGTGCCATCGTTGTTATACTACGTTTCGTTGGGACGTTTTCTCCCCAAACTCATTCAGTAATTGAAATTATTTGACTCCAGACATTGTGAGAAATCTGCCTTTACTTTCACTTATGACCAAACGCTGTGGTTCAAAATGTCTGGGAACTTAATTAACCTCCATCGACAGCAATTATTTGACTCAGTTTGTGGTCGACCCGATTCAAGGGTCTGTTTCAATTGTCCCAGCTTGGAAAGGTGCTCGGGTCGTGGCGTGTTGGATGTTGTTACCGGTAATGTAATTTACTCGCAAGAAAATATAGACTCCGACAATTCGCTATAGTTACAATAAAGTTAATAAATATAGCGGTCGGTCCAAAAATATCCTATTATTTTGTAACATAACGTAATGACTTTTATCTTATGGCAACACAATGCGTTTCCAATCAAAGTGAATTAAACAATACTCATAATAATATCAAATAAAATAGATCTTATTTTTTTCTAATAGGAATTATGCATCAAAGATACGTTCAACTCAAATGAAACAAATCTTCAAGCTTATTTTGCAATCTCATTTTCAAATAAAAAAATAAATCATATCAAAATCTATGTTTCTATTCTTTCCTCGTGATAATGAGGTTAATACGTAATATCCGTCTGGTAC
>JAVFBZ010166818.1:0-16956 GCA_032466195.1 Katharina tunicata
CTGTGTTGCCAGGGTTGCAATGATATTCACAGGGTATTACTATGGTCTTCTGTGTTGCCAGGGTTGCAATGATATTCGCAGGGTATTACTATGGTCTTCTGTGTTGCCAGGGTTGCAATGATATTCACAGGATATTACTATGGTCTTCTGTGTTGCCAGGGTTGCAATGATATTCACAGGGTATTACTATGGTCTTCTGTGTTGCCAGGGTTGCAATGGTATTCACAGGGTATTACTATGGTCTTCTGTGTTGCCAGGGTTGCAATGATATTCACAGGGTATTACTATGGTCTTCTGTATTGCCAGGGTTGCAATGATATCCACAGGGTATTACTATGGTCTTCTGTGTTGCCAGGGTTGCAATGATATCCTCAAAGTTTTACTATACAGCTGTGTGAGAACGATTGGTATGCGTGCGAAAATGAGTAAGGGACTAACTACTTACCTTGTTGCAAACTCCACCCCAATTGTGCTTTTACTCTCGGAGTTGAATTCATTTCTTGTGAACCGTGAAAGTAAATTTGTCTTTCCTACCCCAGAGTCTCCAACCAATACAACTGAAAATAAAATAAGACAAAACTTAACTCATTACCACAATTAGGCCCACAGTAAATAGAATTGACCGCCCGCCCGCCTGGACATGCAGCCATTCCCTTTCTTAAGGGCACAATTAAACAAGAAACGCTTGAAGACGGTTGAGAAATAACACTTCAAAAAGAAGACCCGATTGTCTGTTTGTTTGTTTGTTTGATTGGTGTTTAACGTCGTACTCAAGAGTATTTCACCTATATGCCGACTTACTAATCTTAATAATTTGCGTTGCCGGTGTATGGTGGAAAACCGGGAAGAAACCTTGTAAAAACCACCCAGCGGACTCTGCAGCCATCGGAAGACTTTCCTTATATACCTAAGGTCCACAGGGGATCAAACTGTTCCGGGTACAGTGAAGGGGGCCCTGTAGTCTAAAATAAAGTTACTATTTACCATAAGGTTTTACATAAATATATAGAAAATAAAAAGTTCAAGTCAGCCTCTAATGTGACGAACTATACCTTCTTTTTGTTTTTTTTATTTCACATAAAAAAGCAAAAAATGTATTAAAAAAAAAAGTGTAATACATGGTGATCTAAACATAGGCTCCATAAAATTGTTGACCTAATAATAGGCTCCATAAAAATGTTGACCTAATAATAGACTCCATAAAAATGTTGACCTAATAATAGACTCCATAAAAATGTTGACCTCATAATAGGCTCCATAAAAATGTTAACCTAATAATAGGCTCCATAAAAATGTTGACCTAATAATAGACTCCATAAAAATGTTGACCTAATAATAGACTTCATAAAAATGTTGACCTAATAATAGGCTCCATAAAAAGGTTGACCTAATAATAGACTCCATAAAAATGTTGACCTAATAATAGACTTCATAAAAATGTTGACCTAATAATAGGCTCCATAAAAATGTTGACCTAGTAATAGGCTCCATAAAAACGTTGACCTAATAATAGACTCCATAAAAATGTTGACCTAATAATAGGCTCCATAAAAATGTTAACCTAATAATAGGCTCCATAAAAATGTTGACCTAATAATAGACCCCATAAAAATGTTGACCTAATAATAGACTTCATAAAAATGTTGACCTAATAATAGGCTCAATAAAAATGTTGACCTAATAATAGACTCCATAAAAATATTGACCTAATAATAGGCTCCATAAAAATGTTGACCTTATAATAGAGTAAAGTTACGACTCCAACAAAAGATACACATGGATGCATGGTAATTCAATATTTCGGTTTATTTTAACACCATTATCATTATTCTTGATAATGGTTTTAAACTAAACCAAAATATTGAATCTCCATGCATCCACGTGTATCTTTTGTTGGAGTCGTACCTTTACTCTACTTTGTTAAACTCATCAGTGCAAACAATAGACTGACTCAAAACATATATATATATTTGACCCCTGCAGTTTTCTTTGTCTGTTTGCTTGATTTAGGCTTTAAACGGTACTCAGGGCTATTCCACTGATTATATCTGACGGCATGCAAGCCAAATTGGTAAAGGAAACCACTGTAAATGATGCTGGCAACATACAAGACAGGACAAAACATTTATGTAACATTGACAAAACAGGACACCACAACTTAAAGGTATCCTGTGACCCTCAGCTCAGAGAGCACCAGGGCACAGGAGGCTACCACCCAACCACCCGCTTTTGGGTTTTGACTTTTTGCTGATTGTTGCACTTGGAAAGTAGTTCGAGGCGTAATCAACTTTTTGCACCCAAGTTGTTGTTCCAGACAGAAATTGCGAAACAATAAATTAAAAAAAAAACACCAGGCAAAATGTTTTAGTTTACATTACGCGTATTTCAGACATTGGAAACATTCTTCTCGTCAGATTTTTATTTTAACGTTGTTGTTTTTAAGGAAACCAGGAAATACACATTTTTGTTTCCATTCTTTATTTTTAACTAATTTTACCCTGTTTGGGTTGATCTTTAATATCGTTTAAAATGCCCTATATTTTCCTTTGTTGAATAAGCTTACTCTCTAAGACTGAACAGATTGTTGCAGCAAAGCTTGAAGGAATCAAACCCAAGCCCCCAAGAAGCAGGCAATGAATTCCCAGCAGTAAATGATGGACATCTTGACCATTCAGCCACCCCATCCTTATGGCCGGCCTTTAATTGCTATTGGGTAGTTGGTGCCAACCAGGGTTTACCTCCTGTGGTGACCTGTTGTATATATGAAGCCAAAAGCAGTTTGTTTCTTTGGTTGGGGTTTTCCATTAAACTTACGGTTATTTCACTCATATTACTGCGTTCAGTCCAACAGGTGAAAGAAACAAGCCTATATCAACTTGAAACACAAGACACCTCATTACATTTAGAGGACAAAAAATCACAACAAATTAGCCTCTTTCTGACGCCCCTTAGATCTGAGATCGCCAGGGCACCGGAGGCTCCCACCCAATCACCCGCTTTAACATAATAAACAAAACAAAAACACTTGGCTTACCTTTCCATATAAAGTCATAATGATCCGACTCTCCGCTCAGTTCTGTACAATCTTCAGTATGTGACCCCTCCAGCTTGCCAGATGTTATTTTCATCAGAAATTTAAATACTGTCAATCTGTAAAGAAAATTTGAAATGTTTTTTGTTGTTGTGCTTGTTTGTTCGTTTTGGTTTTTTTTTTTTTTGGTTTATTTAGTTTAAGTTAAAGTTTCTCCACGTTTTTAATACATAAGGCCAATTAGGCTGGGAATTTGGCTATCAAACATTCCTGCTAATACTTTTACTAATTCCTGTACATGTACATGTACATGTAGGCCTCTGGGTCAATTAAGACAGTGTGTGTCCAGATGATATCCATGCGTTCATACTTAGACATGTAGCACTGGAGGAATATTAATTATCTTTCCAACAGCAATAACACTTAAGTTTCTGTTTGGTTGTGTTAGAGTTGCCGTCTTCTGTTGGAATACAATTACATCGTTGTCATATTTATAAGTGAAATGCATTGGAACACAGCTTTGAACACCAATCAAACAATATTCTTTGACTACTTTGTCCACTAGTTTTGTCCGCAGTCAGTGGGGAAATCGGGAAAATCAAACAAAAAACTTGTGATGATACCAATGCATTTCAATGGCTTCCCAAAGTATACAGCCCGAGAACCTGTGATATATTCAAGGTTTCTTTGTCTTAGTTGTCAGTTCAATTGTATCAATAGACTAGCTAATTAGGCCCAATTTTCCCCCAAGAATATCATAATTTAAGGCGAAAAAAAAAAAGCGCATTGGATGGATGGAGCTTAAAATACCTCAATGTGTACGTACACATAAATCCGATAAAACCAAATCAGATTAAATCAGTGTATATTAAAACAAAACTACATATCCTGGTTAGTACTGAAAGTTAAAAGATCTATGCCTGGCTGTCAAAAAATTACTGGTCTGAAGAAAATGAAACATTAACAAAGTTCACTGAAAGTTTTCTGTTGTCCTGCCAAATATTCTCCTTGATCAGCAAAGTTTTGATCAGCACACATTGATAACAATCAGCGCCAAATTTTGAGCAAAACAAACGTGACTTTCGTTTACTTTTCGCGGAGAAACAAAACTTTGATGAATTGATTTCCTTTCCGCGTGTCTCGAAGAAAAGATCTAAAACTGACAAACGAAAATGATACAGTCCTTAACTTACACGAATTTTGTTACATTGTGATAAACCATAAGAAAAATTTACGAAATACCTGTGTCGGAATTCCACCTGTCAACACTTTGATCTTGATTGGATACGAAAATATCGTGCAGCCAGCTTTGTAAGATGAATACAACTTTAAACAAAGCTGGCAAATATTTGTATACGCCACAGTTTCGTTTTGAGGTTTAAGAGTTAAGCATCTGTGCAGATAGAATAAAAAACACACCGGCCCGAGCGCATTCAAGAAAAAATACTGCCTAGAGACAAAAAGCTTATATATTCATATCTGAAATTACAATTAACACAATTTAATTTTGTCTTTTAAGTTTGCTTTTTCAGTTTTTTAACACATTTTTAATTTATATATTTTTTTTATTCTTCGGATTTATAAACACACATTTGTAAATGTAACGTTTCTGTTCGGAAAGATATTATACAAATAAAATTCAAACAAGTATCCTGGTATATTTCCATTCCAAAATAGTGGAAGAAGTAATTTTTAATTTGATTTCTCTCTCTTTAAATGAAAAATCTCCCGTTATGACATATTTACTTTTCCCGTTTACGATACCCCCTCTCAATGACCTCTACAGTGCAGTCCTCCATGTGGGCTGGCTCAGTTGTTAGCTGTCATTCCAGTGACAAATGTACCAAAAAGTTTGCAAAAAACTTCCTCAAAAATATTTGGACGCGTTTTGACAATCATTGGTAAGGGCGAATGGGTAAAAATGTTTATTGCCTTTGACGGACACATAATTCATTATATGACTTTCTATAAATGTGCCGATAGTTTCGAAAATGAACTAGAATCTATTTTTTGGGGGCATCATGTCGTGTACAGTTTTCGCTATTATGTTCAACTTGCGCGAATAAACAGTTAAAACTATTGTATTATATTTAAATATTTATATTCCACTGACATGCAACAGCAACGCAAAGCCCAATCAATGCGTTTCTACCTGAAGGAACAACTGGGAGCTGCACAACGTTGACCTACATGTAGTGAAGTAACTGTGGTAAACTTCCTAATAAATTTAGAGATCTAGCCACCCTTAGCCTGAAAATGTATTGGTCAATATTTGTTTGCCTACTTTTATTAACGTGACAGTCAAACATATAGCCAGTATACATCTACCAGATTTAAACATGCTCTTGATAAACTTTCTGCAAACTATTAACTGTCCTCATTTTAAATTAAGGGTGGATTAATCTGTGATTCCACCCATCACCGCCATCTTACTTGCTATAAAAATATTTTTTAATCCTGTCATTTAGCAGTAAGTAGTATGTTTTATCTTGTACAGAATACAATTAATATTGGTTTGTTATATACATTCAGTGTTTATTCACGTTTTATTTGATATAAACAGCTTCCTTTATATTTAGATTGTCTTTCATTTTGAGTTAACTTTTTAAATGATGATAAAATGTTCACTAAAAATAGCTAAAAATAACTATTCTCAGATGTGCTTGGCTTTTTTTCTTTCCACCCTTATTTCACCGTGTTCTTTTAGAAAAAAAAGCTATTGAGATGTTTTCTATTTTTATTCCCTGTGGCCTCTTCCTGCTTTTTTCCAGAATCAAACTTATTAAATTTGTGTGGCCTTCAATACAATAGTTTTATTACGTAATTATGACTAAAACAGGAGACCGTTGTCCCCACCGTTTGTTTTCAAATGCTAGTATGTAAAGATAGATGTTATGTTTGTATGAAGTATAAAACAATTGTTATGGACCAATTTTGAATACATTTTATTGCCCCAATGTTTAATGGCCTCGAATTATGCGCCTACCACTTGAAGCTGGTTGTTTTTCCATGAAGGATCCCACCTGTGGACCTTGGGTATGTAAGAGAAGTTTTCCGGTTGTTGCGGGGGGTGATTTTATGCATTTTCTTCCCAGTTTTCCACCATACATCTGTAACGCAAATTAATAATTAGTCGTCCTATAGGTGAAATACTCTTGAGTTTGACGTTAAACACTAAGCAAACAAATAACCTTTCATGAAGCACATTTTGTTAGACTGATGCTTGTATTTCTAATAGCAGGTGGTTGGGTGTGAGTCTCATATGCCCTGGTGCTCTCTGAGCTAAGGGGCATCAGGATGCAGATTTGTTGTGGTGTTCTGTTTTGTTTTTTTTCTATTCATCATCCATTGTTTGATATGTGTTTCATTTTAGATAGAGTATAAACCGACCAATCAAATACTCCCTTTTAGCACTTACCTTGTTTTTTCTATTCAACATCCATTGTTTGATATGTTTTTCATACCGGTAACGTGGATGTATGAAACCTAGAATAAGTGAAATGATTTAAACTTCAACATTAACACAGAAAGAAAATCAATATAACAGTGTCAAAATCCTATTCATCTTTAAAAAACTATTCGTGATTCATAATTGTTTCTTGTGGATTTCATTTTAGATAAAGTAAAATAGACCATCCAAAATGCCTGCCCCGACAATCTTCTCGTCACAGCTTTCTCATGGCAGTAACTATTCAGCGTACGGCGGCATGACGAAGCTAGAACATATTTGCTCACTGGACATCGACGCTGAACATTCAACAGTTCGAATGAATGGCATCATCTGTACTATTGGTAAGTTAACTAAGGCCGCTCATAAAAAAAATGTGTGTTTGCCATAACAGGTCGATAAAAAGTTAGGTTGGCTGGTCAGTAAGTTTAGTTTGCTAGGGTATTTTTTTGGGGAATTTTATGTACTCATCCTATCACCAGATACAGTTTACATGAAGAAATCTTAACCCTACTCAAATTAATTTCGGCAAAATTCTTAAGTTTTTCAAATTGCTGAGGAATTGCAGCTTGTAATGAAGAGAAAAAATTATGCCTATATATTTTAGTGTCCCTGTGTCAGTGCCTATCGTAGAGAAAGATTCGCAGCCTTTACCTGGATAAAAATTGTTTAGTTCTGCCGTGAGCCTCTGTAGCTCAGTCGGTTAGAGCATTGTCCCTGCTAGCCAGATACCCAAGTTCGAATTCCGGTGGAGGCAAGCAAAATTTTCTTTCTCTGCATTTATACAAAAAATATATATTGTTTTTACACAGATAATGTAAGGTTAGGTTGGATTATGTAGAGCAGGTGGTTGGCTTGTAAGAGCTTACTGTGCCCTGGTATTAGCTCTCTGAGGTAATAGGCATCATGAAGCCGATTTGCTGTGGTGTCCTGTATTTCATCCTGTAAATGTACTGTGCTGTCTTCTGTTTTGCGGCCCTCTGACTAAAGGCAGTATGTTCCAGATTATATTCATGCTGTCATACTTAGCACTGAAGGAACATTATCTTCCCAGCAGCGATAACACTTAAGCGACTTCACATTTTTGGTTGTGTTGTTAGTCACCGTCTGCTGTTGGTATACACCGCCGTCATATGAGTGAAATACCCTTGAGCACGGCAGTAAACAACAATCAATCAATCTTCTGTATAGCCAACCTAATTGTTGTAAAACCCCAAACCCCAATTTGTAAACTCCAAACAAACAAATAGTTGGAAAATTTTCTCGAAAAAAAATTCAAATATTATAATATAATATATAATATAGAGAATATTTTCAAATTTTCTCGAAAAAATTTGAAATCTGTAGGTTATGTAGCAACATTAATTTAGGTTGTTGACGGGAGCTTCCTGCCAGCCTATTTGTTGTGGATTCCTGTTTTGCGTCCTGTAATTTTTGTTATACCCTACATGCTTGACAAATTCGACCCCCTTTACAACTTATAAAACTACATTTTATGCAAATGGTAAGAAGTGTAGACATGCAATTGTGAAATTTTTATGAAGTTTAGACTTTAAATTACCAGAAAATGTAAGTTTAAGTTCCAAATTCAAACTTTAACATTCAAAAAATTACTTAAAGTGTCTGCTCTTAGAGGTTGAATTTGTCGAGGATTTAGGGTAGTTTCCTTCATCCATTGGCTAATTCGGCTGACATGATGTCATATGAGTGTAATAAGCCACGGTTACACTGAGAGTCTGGGCCGGCTCTGATCCGGATCAGATTTAGGTCTGCGTTTACATGGCAGAAAAAGGTGTACTAAATCTGATCTGGATAAGAATAGTCCGCCTTTTTTGACCCACCAAATTAATTTGATGGGTAAACAATATTCTGCATCAGTTTAGTTCACCTACAGGTGGCATTCTTGGAATGATGTGACGTTTTTTGTGAATTCCTGATGTTTTTCCATTGTGTAGCCGTTGCTCAAGCTAGCTGGCTGTGTGCCAAGATTCCTGTGACGATTGCTGACACGACTGTCAAAAGTGCTGTGTAACAGTAAACCGCCATTAATCGCCGAACTAAAAGATCAGAGCTGGCCCAGTTTAATTGACTTTTTCTATGCCTGTGGGGCCCGCACCATGGCTCAGTGGTTAGCACGTCTGACTGCAGATCCTCCTTCGATGTACCGCACGGGTTCAAGTCTCCCAGTCGACCTGAGGTATATAAGGGAGTCACTCAAGGTGACTTCGGCAATCGCGGGGGCGGTTTTTACGAGGTGTCCTCCCGGTTTTAATACGATGTTAAACACCAATCAAACAAACAAACAAACAAATCTATGCCCGTGTAACCGCGGTTATAACCGTGAAGTACAATCCCCTGATAAAATGTATATTTACTGATATCAAACCGAGTGTTTCATAGTTCATAGTTTGTGTACATGCTAATGCAATTCTTAGGTATTTTGTAAATACTACAAATTTGTGGACAATTTTCACTTAAAAACTGATATTCTCAGGTTAAGGTTTCTCTTCCTCAAATGAGTGCGACAGTGTCAAAAATCAATTGCCTCTGTCTCACTTCATGTGATATCATAATTCTATACGGCTGGGAGAAAAGAGGCACATGTGTCTTTGTTATCTAAAGTGATTGATTCGTGGGCCCTGGTGCACTCTGAGCTAAGGACACGAAGAAAGCCGATTTCTTGTGTTGTCTGTTATACTTCCTGTTAAAGTCCTCTGCTGTCTTGCAGGCTGAGTTGCAGCCATTGCAGCCACGGTCATGAAGGGTGATTTTCAGCAACCATTGGGTTCGCAAACTTTCATATGATTTAAAAAACCTGAAGTATTATATTTAAACCCAAACCAAACAAATCTGTGGGATCGATGTTCTATTAAGGTAGCCATAAAAAAACAGTCCTATACCCTAAATCTTCAAGAAATTAGACCTCAAGGACTCAATTTTAAAATTAATTTATTAAATTTATAAATGTGAGTTTGGCACTGAGACTTACATTTTCCAGTAGTTTCAAGTCTGAACTTCAGAAAAATTTCGAGATTGTGTTTTAACACTTCTTAGCCTTTGCAATACATGTAGTTTTGTTAAGTGGTAAAGGGGTCGAATTTGTTGAGGATTTAGGGTTAGTGAAATAACCCTTAATAATTGAATAGTCGACTAAACAGTCAGACAGTAGCTGTTAGTCTTTGTTAATTATTAATGGGAACAATGATTTATGCCTTGGTGCTCTCTGAGCTAAGGGGCATCAGGAAGCTGATTTCTTGTGGTGTCCTGCTTTTAGTCCTATAAGTGTCTTGTATTGTTGCCAGTGTTGCCTTTGGTATTTTCCTTCACTGATTGGGTGGTTGGGTCTGAGCTAAGGGGCACAGGATAATGATTTGTTGTGGTGTCTTGTTTTTTTTAATATTATAAAAATGTTTTGTCCTGTCTTGCATGTTGCCAGTGTTGTTTAAGGTGGTCACCGATTGGCTGGCACACTGTCATATAAGTGAAATAACCTTGAGTCGGCCTAAAAAAACAATCAACCAAACCAAACCGATTGGACTGGCATGCTGTCATACATGTATAAGTGAAATAACCTTAAGTATGGTGTAAATCACCAATCATCAAACAAACGACTGGTTTAACCAATGAATGAATCCCTATATTTGTAGGACCAGCCTGCGACTCTGTGAAATGCCTGCGAGACATGATGGAGAATGGAATGAATGTATGCCGACTAAATCTGGCTCACGGATCTTATGAGGTATAGAAATTCTTTTTGCAGGTGGTTGCATGGTTGGGAGCGTCCTTTGCACCAGGCTGAGCTACATGTAAGGGGCATCAGGAAACTGATTTTCAGTCCTCGGACTACTGTCATTGTCCTGTGGCATATTTTTCTTTTGTTTGTGATGTTGAGTTTGTTCTCCTTCACCTATTTGACTCGTATGCTGTCATATGAGTGAAATAACCTGGAGTATGACATCAAATAACCAATCATGCAAGCAATTCTTTTTAGGCACTCTAGGTAAGGGCATTTTGTTTCAAGGGGTTTTAGCGAGTGGTTGGGTGGGAGCCTCCTGTGCCCTGGTGCTCTCTTGTTAATGTTATGTAAATGTTTTATCTTGTTTTGCATGTTGCCGGTATCGTTTACGGTTGTTTCCTTTGCCGATTGGGCTGTCAAATAAGTGAAATGACCTTCAGTATGGTGTAAAGCCCCAATCAAAGATGGAGGGGTTTTTAAAAGCGGGGAGTACATAGCTCTGGAGGAGCATTATTTTCAAACCGCGCAAAACACTCTTAACACAGTATTCACTTATGTAAGCTTTGTTAGTTTTGCTTCTTACTATAGGCATGGACTTCCGGTGAAATCTACAATCCTCCTCCTATCACGTCCTGTGCCCTGGTGCTCTCTGAGTTATAAAGGGGCATCATGAAGCCGATTTGTTGTGGTGTCTTTTTCGTCTTGTAAATGTATTGTAGTGTCTTCTGTGTTGCTTGCGTCATTTTAAATGGTTTCGTTTACTGATTGTGCTGGGCTGCCGTCATATGAGTGAAATAACTTTAAGTATGGCATAAAACCCCAATCAATCAAACAAACACTCAGTGTATAACCACCCCAAGCAAAGAAACCAATTAATCAGTTAATTTTTTCTTTTCAGTACCACGCCCTAGTTATTAAGAATATCAAAGAGGCGATCAGCTTTTTGTCTTCCCCACGTCAAATTGCCATAGCTGTGGACATCACTGGCCCTGGTATTAGATTGGGAAAGTTACAGGTTGTAAGTATACAAAAACCTTCCCACGTTTTTCCTGCAGAAAAGTTCACGTTTAACACTTCTGGTGCTAAGGTTGTAAAAACTTCAGCATACTCAAGTCGAAGTCTGGTCTCAAATCAAAGTCTTGAGATCGCACTTCCCTGACTTGTGCTCAAAATTTGTGGTTATAAAACTTTTTGAGTTCGCACTCAAATGAGTACATAATCAACTCCGATTCAAGTCGCTTGAGCATGCTTTATGTGGAGCTCTTCACAGTGTAGGAGGTAGAAAGACGTTACATTGTTTTTGTCGGCTCGACTCGGCTGCTTCGAAAGCATTTTTGCATGTCAAGGTAAATAAATTTGGCTTAAAAATAAAAATAAAGGACTGATTTTAACAAATTTAATCTAAAAGGGTATGAAAAAATTACTTTGAATCCTGAAAAAACCTTTTACGACTATATTTTCTCGTAGAGTACATTCTGTACGACTGGAATCTGCATTGATTTTTGTTTTCTCAGTGTTTTTCCCAGAATCTTGGGTCAGATGTTTACTGACAGAAGGGTTATATTACACAATTAAGTACCGACCTCTCTAATAGATTATCAAGGATATGTCTAATTTGTATAATACAATTAACTACAAACCTCCATTTCAGAATATCAAGCATATATTTAATTTTTTGTTGTTGCCATAACCATGTGAAGAAAGGTACATGTTTTGTAGAGAGAGGGATTGTTTTCATGTGTCAATTTGTTTTCCTTTCTATTTTTAATACTAAATTTTCTTATTGAATATTTATTTTATTTTCCAGTTGTTTTTTTTTATTACGGGGAGACTTTTTAGGATACATATTTTTTTTATAATTTGTTTTATGAAATTTCAAATTTATATAATTTAAAGTGGCTTACATATCAAAATTTTAATTTTTTTTAATTAATAATATATATTTTTTTGTTAATTTTTAAATTTTTATTAAACATTATTTTATTTCATTTTAAAGTGTTTTATATGTTTTGCTATGTTTTAGTTAATGAATGCTTATAAAGTCGACAAGCTGTTGTTTTTTTTCGGTGTGGTTTATAGGAACTTGGATCCGAAGTTCACCTGGATAAGGGTCATATCATTCGATTGACTACCGACCTATCATACAGGGATGAAGGGACAAAGCAGTGCATGTATGTTGACCACGTAGAGCTCATTGAGAAAACACAAATCGGAAGTGCTATTTACATCGAAGACGGAACAACATCGCTCATCGTGAAAGAAAAAAGTTGGTGCAAATTATAGTAGGTTATTTTTTGAAGGGCAATAAAGCCGAAAGTGGGGTTTAAAGGCTGTTCATTGTCAGAGTCGTGATTTTTGTAATAAGGAACTAACTGTAAGAAAAGGAGTGAGATTGAATAGTCCTTGTGATATCTGATATAAGGGGCATCATGAAGCCGATTTCTTGTGATTTCCCTTTTTTTGTCAATTAAATGTACAGTGTATTGTTGTGTCTTCAGGGTTGAGTGAGACATAAAACATAGACACAGTCAAGAAATGAAACAAAATCGTCATAATAAATTGCATGTTGTTGTTGCTGTAGGGAAAGATTTTGTGGTGTGTGAAGTTGAGGATGGAGGAATTGTGGGTAGTAGACATTACTGTAACATTCCTGGTGTGTTGCCAGGGAAACCAGAACTCACTCGAAAAGATAAAAAAGATATCAAATTTGTACTCGACCATGATGTAAGTATTTATTTTATTTTTATTTTTTTGATAATCTAGAATATTTGACCTGCCGACATGTTTGTTTTAATTATGAGATTGAAGGTGGCAATAGTTCATGAGTGAAATTATCTTAAATTCCTTGCAAAGTTTGCGAGAGGTTAACGTACCGAAGTAAGGAATTTTCAGGGATGGTTATTCTTGGTTACCAAACAAACACAGGCAAATTCGTCATGTTAGTGAAATGATCTGAAGTACATCAAAGTGAAAGATTAATTTGATGTATTTGATTGGTGTTTTAGTTTAATGTTGCACTCAAGGTTATTTCACCTATATGATGATTTTGTGTATGGTGAAAAACCATGAAGAAATCTGGTAAAAAACACCTCGCGAACTCCACAGCCACCGGAAAACTTCCCTCATATATCTAAGGTAAACAGGGGTGATAACCTTGGGGTTCTAAAAATATTTTAACTTTTTTTTCTTTCTAAAACATCTTTGATTGTTTTTTTTTATGACTAATAGTAGCACACAAAAAATGCAAATCTGAAGAAATAAAGTATAATACCTGGTCTTTCTTTCTTTCAGGTTGACGTTATCTTTGCTTCCTATATTTGGAGCTCTTCGGAAATTGATGAAATTCGTGAGAGGCTCGGAGATAAAGCTGGGCAGATAAAGGTCATTGCTAAAGTGGAAAACTATGAAGGTGTTGTAAGGTAACTGCATGTTTGTCAATAAATTGGTGACTCAACAAAATTACACTTACCCTAAATCCTCAAGTTGAGGATGGATTCTCTGGTATACATATACATTTTCTGGTAATTTAAAGTCTGAACTATCAAAATTGCATGACTACACTTCTTACCATTGGCATAAAATGTAGTTTTATAAGTTGTACAGGGGGTCGAATTTGGTGAGCATTTAGGGTAATTGCTACACCTCTTTTTAAAGTCCTCTAAAACAGGAGAAATTGTCAGATATATTTCTGGTTTTAACTTCATTGGCAGAACACATGGGCATTCACAGTAAATTCAATCCAGCTGCAAACAGAAAGTGGTGAAGCTGTCCTCCTCCATCTTTGCTGACCAAGGCTTGTAGTCCACGGTACTCTACATTTCAACCCTTGGCAGACAGGTCAGCTTTCTCTGTTATCTCTCAAATTTTATTTATCCGATTCTCTTTTCTAAAGGATCGATGAAATTCTGAATGCCGCAGATGGTATTATGGTTGCCCGTGGTAACCTGGGTATTGACATTGCTCCGGAGAAGGTCTTCCTCGCTCAGAAGATGATAATTGGGAAATGTAACAAGGCTGGAAAACCCGCTATTTGTGCTACGCAGGTAAGAAGCTGCTATATTCTGTCCAGAAATATTTCTTGAGTCCTTATTTAATTTTTCAGAAAAAATATTTAAGGACGAGCAAGCCTATTGATAATTAACATGCAAAAGATTGTAGTGATTTCCAGACAACAGCAGATTTTTTTGTATTAATTTTCCATGTACAATTACAAGATGAGGAAGATCTGTTTATGAAATTACATTTTAGTAAAAAATCATTTGATTTTTTGGGAGAATTCTGGTCATTTGGATTTTTAGTAAGAGTTCTTCTGATGAACACAGTGACCCTGTATAGAACCCTGATCTGTTCTGTCTGTTGAGAGGGACCGTCCTGTGCCCTAGTGCTCCCTGAGCTAAGGGGCATCAGGAAGCTGATTTGATGTGGTGTCTTGTTTCTTTGTCCTAGAAATGTACTGTGGTGTTTTCCGAGTTGTTTAGGGCGGTCTGGCACACGGTCATATCTATGAAATAACCTTAAGTAAAACCCCAATCAAACAAACAATAAATTCTTTCATAGTAGTTATTGGATTTGGTTTTGATACTCGAGTATTGAAGTGATCATACTCGTTACATAATAAGGCCTTTTCTGAAATGTTTCTCGGGAAACCTTAAAATAAGTCTTTTTAATTTTTTGTTTGATTGATTAGTGTTTAATGCCGTGCTCCTGGGTATTTGACTTATATGACGGTGGTGTATTTCAACAACCATAAATGTCCATTAAATGTGTAGTAGCTTTAGTGTTTTTGCTGTCAGAAAGATAATGTTCTTCCAGTGCTAAGTATGTATAGCAGCATGAATATAATCTGGAAACATACTACCCTTAGCCAGAGTGCCTTGACTGTGCAACGTGAAAGACTTTTTTTGTCTGTTCTGTTTGATTGGGATTTCAAGTCGTAGTTTATTTTAACTCACTCAACACGCAATTCCAATGGGCAGAGAAAACTCTAGCTTTCCAAGGACACAGGCAACAAAGAAGGCCACACAGGACATTTACAGGACACCATAATGTTAATGGCTTCCTGAAGAAGGTTATGTCAGACAAGGATTGGAATAACATGTTTTCAACTGATGGTAACATATAAACTTATTTGGATTTTATAGCTATTCAGATTTTTTCATTGTTAAGATACTATTCTAGTTCAATCTAGCCTACCTTTGGTACCGTCCGTCACCTCCGATAATCAGCTTTAGTATAATGACAGGCCATTTTTTTAGCTCATTAGCGGTATATTTGTCCCTACAGGCAATACTTGTATCACATGTCGATAAATGGATACTATAGGACATCATGTGCATTCCACGCCAATACAAATCGACATACATAATTTAAGACATTTGATAATGGGAGATAACTCTTATGAGCAACCTCCTTGTGGATAAACACTTGTACCAAATGGTGTCATTGAATCTACTTTTGTACATTATACGCTAAAATATCAGGAATAATTTGAAGGCTAAGACAAAAATTTGTTTTATTCGTGTTAACAGATGTTTGATAGCATTACAAAAAGTATTTAATCTTTTACTATTTTATTTAAATTGATGCAAACATTCTCAGGTTTTGGATGGTCTTTTAATGTAAGAACTGCAAGTGGTTTGGGAGATCTTTCTGTTCCCTTGTGGTCTCTTAGGGGCATCAAGAAAGTCAATTTGTTACGGCGTCCTGAACTCCATTCAAGGCAGCTCTGTGGCTTAGGGCAGCATGTTCCGAGCCTACATTCATGCTGTCCTACTAAGCACAGGAGGAACATTATCTAATTTATCTTCCAACAATCTTCACATTATTTATTTGTGTTAGAGAGATAACCTACTGTTGGAATACACCACCATCATATAAACAAAATCTTTCATTCAATTTCGTTTATTTGACGGAAGTTTCATTTGACTGTGGTGGGTAGTTGGCTTCTGTGCCCTGAACTATGGGGCATCAGGTAGCCGATTTGTTGCCCGTCCTTTCTTTTGTCCTGTAAATATCCTGTGGTGTCTTATATGTTGTCTGTGTCGTATAGGGTCGTTTCTTTTGTCCATTGGACTGGCATCCCGTCATTTGATTAAAATAGCCTTCAGTATGGGGTAAAAACACAATCAAACAAGCAAATTATCAGCCGTTTCAACTGAAAGCTGGCTATGCTAAGTCATCATATAATTAAAATAACACTAAGTAATAAGTGCGTTCTTATATTTCAGATGTTAGACAGCATGACACGAAACCCACGACCCACCAGAGCTGAAGCTGCCGATGTTGCTAACGCCATTTTAGATGGAGCCGATTGTGTTATGCTGGGGAAAGAAACGGCTGTGGGAAAACATGCGGTGAAAACTGTGAACACCATCGCCTCAGTAAGATAGTTCTCTGTTATTAACTTAAAATTTTCTTGGCCAGAATTTTCTAAACAAGAATATCTCCGAAATTATCTGCGGGAGGTTGGGAGGGAGCCTCCTGTACCCTGGTGCTCTGAGCTTAGGAGCACAGGATGCCCATTTGTTGTAGTGTCCTATTTGGTAAATGTTATGTAAATGTTTAGCCCTGTCTTGCATGTTGCCAGCGTTGTTTACGGTGGTTTCCTTCACCGTAAAACCCCAATCAAACAAACCAAAGTAATCTAGTAGGTTCTATGTTTCAATGGGCCCGCGCCGTGGCTCAGTGGTTAGCGCGTCTGACTGCAGATCCTCCTTCGATGTACCGCACGGGTTCGAGTCT
>JAVFBZ010166829.1:0-16955 GCA_032466195.1 Katharina tunicata
CCAGGTACGTAGTAACATTGGTGCAGGTTGTTTTATTTATCGATTTGCCGAAAGCGTCTTTCCTATCTTCCCCTCTTGTAGAGGGCTAGTGTAATGAGTTTTCGGCGATTATTCTCTAGATACAAGCGTCTGTGGACAGTGCAACAAAGCGGATTTACGCACCGCGACAGTGCAACAGAGCGGATTTACGCACCGCGACAGTGCAACAAAGTGGATTTACGCACCGCGACAGTGCAACAAAGCGGATTTACGCACCGCGACAGTGCAACAAAGCGGATTTACGCACAGCGACAGTGCACCTTTCCTATCTATGAATGTCTCGTGTAAAATTCACAGTTAATCAAATTGTCACGATTTCAGCCTTATCCGGACACCTTACATACTTTCATGGGCGAATTTTAAAAAGTAGATGGTGGATCAGATTCTCGAATATGTTAGTGGTAACTAGATGCAGAGTTCTGTATCGGTATTAGTCTACTAGGTAAACATATATAGGTGGAAAGGTACGAGGGTGTAGACTGTAGCTGTGTGGAAACGGGAAGAGATGACGAAAGAAACCTATCTGGGAAAATCAGAAGATCATTACGTCATATTAGTACACGTCAGCATAGAAGATTGCCCCCGTTTGACATAATCCTAACAACTTCGGAATATCAAAGAAGTGTGGTGTTTGAAAACCACAATTGCAGTTTATCAGTTCGTTTGGCCAATAGTCCAAATAACAATCGGTCAAAGTTTCCTGCCGATCTGGTTGAAATTGACAGCCTTGGTATTTTATGACCAGCGTGACTCCCAATACCAGCAGCATAAAGCGCAACATAATATAAGGACTTTGGACTCGGTTCCTGGCCGGAAAACAAGAAAAATAGAACTCCTTTGAGTAATCGGACCATTTGCAACCATAAAAGCTCCATGCCGATGTTGTGTTCCGAATATAACTACACAAAGTCAATCTGTTAAGCAGACCAGATTAGGATAGTTTCAAGTGAGAGTCTTAAAAAAAACCCAAAGAATTGAGAGTCTAGAAAAAATAATTGAGAAAATCGAAAAAACAATTGTCTCGAAAATTGCTTCATCGGTGTCTTAACAGAAATAGGGGAACCCAGGGGTCCGTTTCACAAAGCGATCTTAGCTTTCATCGAACGTAACTACCATGACAACACAATGCCTCCAGTACTGGTCTCTATGGTATTTACACTTAATGTAGCCTTTGATCGCTTTGTGAACCAGGCCCCTGGGGTGAAGCGGAACAATAAACTAGCTTTGGTGAAGCGGAACAATGAACTAGCTTTGCACCAGTGCTGCCATCTACACTGTAAATTTCACATTCTGTTCGTCACACGGGAGCGTGATATTTTCTTACAACAGTCCATTGTGTCTGCGAGTTTTGTGTGCTTTTTTTCGGACAAACAATTTTGAGGGGCAAATAAACCGATAACTAACAAAGCTAAATTTTGGGTGAACATCTAATTATCAATCAACCGATTGTGTTACACTTTTAAATTATGCCAAAGTATGTACATTCCATTTGCATGCAGACATTTTAGAGAGTATGTCCACTGGTCGGCTGACTGAGTTCGTGCAGAAAAGCATCACTTTGTCTGGGCAAAGTGGATGTGGCAAAGTGAAATGCTATTCCACACTGCCCTGGATTGTTCCACATTGCCCGGATCGTAACTATTTTAACTACTAAGCTTATGTTATTTGCTCAGCTTGACATCTTGTGAATTTGAACAGGTTATACACTAAGAAACAATTTTGTTTTCTGTAAATAATTGGACAGTCCACATTTTCCAACAATTTAGGGGAATAATGGTACGAAACAGAAGCAAAAGACAAATCATCAAGCCGGAGAAAGCGATGGAAGAAGCTGTGACAATATTGCGTATATAGCAGAGAATTATCTTTTGCAGAAGCTTATGTATGTTTCCGTGGAGCAAACTTACTTTTTTGAATTATTACGGAAAACTAAATACTAAAAGAGCTAAATATATATCGCTTATAAATAAAAGCAAATCAACTGTAAAAAAAACAGTTTTTGCCTTGATTATCAACATACTAACAAAAAATCAAGGGATTTGGATTTTGCACATGCACTTATAGACAGATATGAAAACAGCTATTTTTTCTTAAATATGTTTTTTGTTTCTTTTAAGGCCTGTCTTTAGTCAGAGCAAGAGATGGATCCTCTTCATTATTTGTTGTTCATGATTTTGTGTATGTATTAATGAAGAGGCATGCACGACTGCCATAACGTTCACCTGAAGCAACCTCAGGCGCAAGAGCCGCAGGTTTCAACAGGGTAGATGTAGCAGATATCTGTCGGTTGTTAGGACCGCTCTATGTCCAATACCAGTTCTCTAGGAGACGTATATATAACTGTGATTAGACTTGAGTCATGATTGTATAGAATTTAAATACATGGAACATTCATTTTATACATTTAGGTTGTTCAGGTTGTTCGATCTTGCAACAGTTGTGCTCTGTTCCTGTATTTCATTTTACCCCAAGTTAAATTCCACAATGCCCCGTGGGCTTGGGGCAAAGTGGAATATTGTTTTGAATTTGTAGTTTCATTAGATATAATATGGATTTTTTCGTCGTTGTTCGATCGTTCTATTCCTAAGGAATTACTAAAGCAAAACAAGATTTTGTTTTTAAGATCAAAGTTGTTTTGTCCGCTTTCCGGCCCGGGTTCCCCTTTATGGAATGGAACGTGCCAACTGCAATAGGCAAACCACAAACGCCCAATGGAATCAACATTTGGAAAGCGCATAAATGAAAAGACTCTCTGTACACGACTTTAAAACATGCAGTTTAATCTGAATTCTGGCTTTCTTTTTTATGATTTTTTGTATTACATACGCCGATGTTTTAAGATGTTAAATCGCTTGTACGGTATACGTTTCTAAAACAATAACGTTGAATTAGTGTATATAACTCTTTTGCCGTGTGGCATTTGTCAAAAAATCAAAAAATCAAAATATTATTAGTCTACTACGTAATCAATATATAATAGATTAGGATGTGCCTGTACTGTATTATTTGACAAAAGAGTGATGCATTGAAGCATTTTACCGACACATTTCTCAAGTCGACTTAATAATTCTGAATCGTTGTATTGTTTATGTCAGTTAACTTCGCGGAATACCATATTTCTCAGTTTATCTTCATCTTGAGTCGACATATGTTATCGGAACCAACACAACTTAAATCTCACACAATGATGTTATACTCATGTGGGCGTTAGAATCCTATATATTCATTAAGTAGACAAACTAATGACACTAGCTTTTTTTGTTTCATTTTAAGTGTAAGCAATGCCAATACAAATGGTTTATTCAATACGAAACTCATATCGATTAACGTCAGTGTATGATTACGAGGACGTATTGCCCCTCCTCCTCCTTCCGTCACCTCCACATTTTTGTAAAGCAATGTTTTGTTTTTGCTGAAGCCAAGGTTAAAACAAAGCAGAATTCTCCAAACTTCTTTAAAAGCAATCTTTCGATGCAAGAATAGGTACTGCAACAGATACTAATAAAATACCGATAATAATGTATAGTAAAAACAGGTTTTAGAGTTCCATCAACAGGCATTTAAATCAACTTCGGAAATGGACATCTACAGCCAGATTTACAGATGCCGGGCTGTAAATCTATAGAACCCCATCATAAGCGATTATTATTGGAGGTTTCCTATGGCGTTTTTACAGAAGTAAACGAAAAATAGCTTTAAAATAGCTAGCTAGAAGGTTCTGGGTGTGTGGATTGCTTTCATTTTTCTTGTTAGAGCTAATAAATTGATCCATTAAGACGTTTATCTCCATTTGTTGATTAACGTGACATACACAAAGGATATTGTAACAAAATTCCACCATACAATGTAATGGACCAATTGACAGAATACTTGAAAGTTATCCACACTCAAAACACTTTTTTTTAATAGCTGTATAGTCTATCTACTCATTTGGCTGGTGAGTCCCCTACACTGTACCCGGGCAAGGTGCTCTCCGCTCATCAACCGTAGGTATATAAAAGTTAAAGTTTCCACCATAGACCGTCAACTCAGTAGTCAGTTGAGTGAAATACCCTTAAGTACGACCTTTTACCAATCAACTAAATAACAATTGTAAATTAAGCTAATAATAACTAATTAAAGGTGTATCATTAATGATGCATCAACCATATTGATCAATCTCGAGATGTACTTTATATTTGTAAAAAAATAGTAATCGCATCACTCGTTTGATAATTGTGAGAGTCTGGTCGCTCTTAATATCTTTTATATATTCTACGGTTGTGCCATGAGTGAAAGTGCAATCCATAAAATTGATACATTTTGTCAACGATTATTTAAGGATTATGTAGCCATAGTGTATTGAATGATGAGAGCCATATACCCCAGTCCGCCCCTGAACTGACGTAGGCCCTATTAGTATTGTATAAACTAGGTATTTCCGACCTCCCACAATAATCCAAACATTTGACTGGACATATCGACAGATTCAATTTGGTTTTCACACAAAGTCAAATTCATTATTATAAACACTAACAATTTTAATTTCTGATACGTTAAGCACTATGATGAATTAAATGTATATTTAGTATATTTGGCCTACATTCTGTATACGTCCGTTGCATACCGCGTACATATTAGGCATCACAAATTCAAATAGCCCACTGTGAACATTTCCCAGTCTAATAATTACACTAGACGTAGCTGATTTCCGGTACAAGCCGAAAAGATAGAATAGGCCTACCTAACATATTCAAACCGTCTTAGAAATTAGCGTGGGTGGGACCAGCTACTTAATACCAACATCTTTGTTTATAATAATATTTTTCATTCGTTTATATTCATTTGTTTACAACTTCAATGACGAAACACATATATAAATAAATAAATACTCAACTGGCAACAAAGTTTGTTGTAAAAAATATTTGCTTTTGTAAGAATGTCTTTTGTTCTTATCAAGTACAGGAAAGAAGAATTTGATCGTAAAATAGAAGCTCGGCCTAATAAACATCAATTTAGGGCTGTGTAAAATGAGGCTATAACTAGAATGACCAATCCATCTGCTTACGAGCAGAACACAACATATAAAGTGACAGGCGTAGGTATGGCAAATGCTGTTGATCAGAGTCTTATACCGAGCCTTCTACCTTTTATGTGTTTCGTATAACGGCTGGTACATTTCAACTAGTAGAGGGAAGATTCGTAAGATTTAAAACTGTTAATACTTCATAAATCATTTAATGGTTATGTTTCAGTTAAACAATTTATATCATGACCAAAAGCTATCGTGAGTGAAACAATTTCTGTGATGACGTTTAACTGTCTATAATGAGTAAACAACTTCTATCATGACTGTAAACAATTTATATCATGAATGAAACAATTTATATCATGAATGTAAACAATTTCTATCATTACTGTGAACAATTTCTATTATTCCTGTGAACAATTTCCATCATGACAGAAACAATTTGTATCATTACTCTGGACAATTTCTATCTAGACTGAAACAATTTCTATCATGACTGTAAACGATCTATATGATGACTGAAAAAAAAAAATATGCCGCTAAAATTCACATTTACGTTTTTGTGCGTGGGTCATGACTGATTTTTGTCCGCATTTTTACAGATCCCAAACCGTTGCTTATTTACTCTGACACATGTAATTATATACTTGAGTAGGCGGGTGCATGAGTTAAAATTAACACTGCTCTTATTCATCACTACGATCAATTTGCATGAAATACTAGTGCCGTACATCAAATTAAATCAAACAGTGTTTACATTACAAGTTCTTTTACACTCAATTCGGTTTAAAATCGTAAAGTACGTCTCTTTCAAATTCGATACACTAGAGCCTGTGCCATTGAATTTATAAAACCGTATAAACTCTGAATTGCTGAATGTGTTTTGTATTTTAAATCGGAGTAAAGCTTTATTCAAGAGATTGGGTTCAACACCTTTGTATCCAATGCACATTCACACGAACCAGTGCAATGTCATGTCGACTTTATGTTAATGTAAGACTGTATATTTAGAACAAGTACGATTGCACCATGGACCAGAAACTTAACATACGCAAGATATCGCTATGAGCGACGTGTGACATTGCCGCCATGTTGAAATCAACAACTCATAGCAAGTGATGCGCCAAAGTCTGAAGAACAAGCGTGTTAAGTTTCGTGCTGATCTGACAGAGCTTTAGCCTTCTATTATCTCTCCCACCCCAAGACCACACCGGAAGAAGAAGAACAAAATGAACCCGTTCATTGAACCAAAAACTCTTGAAAAGAGTGTTAGGGTTGAAATCTTACATCGAATGACACCAGACCATAACTGATTGTCTCTCCTGAAATTACAGGTCTAGGTTCATTTCTGTCTAGACTCAAAAAAACAAAGATTAACGGACGTGTATGTACTTAAGTCACCAAGAGAATGTCAACAGTATTTCAAATAGTGGACACTAACTGGTTTCCAGTTAGGTCCACTAAAAGCACACTTTGTGTTGGATAGAAACTTCGTTCCAGTATCGCATTGCAAGATTTAACTCAGAGTTCGCCTCCGCTATTAAAAAAAACATTTTAGTCATGGTAATGTAAATAATAATTTTGGATTCAATCATAACATCCGAGGTTACACAAACAAAAACATGCAGTAATGAACCCACGAGTTAGACGTGGGTTGAGAAGTTAGTCGCTCTAAAACAGGATGTGGAGCGTATCTTTGAACAGCGTAACAATGGACCTGGGATTTGTGATGCGATCTATACTGGTTTATTTGACCGGTAGTACCGGGGGCTAGATCCCTATTAAAATTACTACCTACACAAATTGAGCCAGGTCAAGCACTGAGTAAGAACTGTAAACAAAGAAAGGCACAAAAGAATTCTTGAAGAGAACATTGACGTATTATTCAAAAGGCCTACAAACTTCCGATCTCCCTTAAACACACAAGGGTCTATTAAACATCGCGTCTGTTTATTAACCCATTTACTATCTTTGAGCACGTCACGCATTCGATCATCTTCAAACGATATATAAGACCAAGGATTTGTCAATGTTTTTACATATTAACTGGATCGCCAAACGTCGGAAAACTCGAAGATTTCTTCAAATTTACAGTGGACGTATTTTGCCGTTACCATAGCTGTTGGAATTGTAAGTTAACAATATATGCTCTATTTTATTTGAACTTTGCATAAAATTAAACATCTCTTCTGTAACGGCCCTAAGTCTAATTGGAAGTCAATGAGTAAAGGTTCTATGTGTTATATCGAACGTATTCCACTTCGGTTTATTTTAGTAACAACCTTCCTTTCCAAATACGTATTTGTTTGAGGGTGCTCTGCCGAAACGTTAAGTAAATACTTTGGACAATCTTAAAATGTCTTTCGTACCATATATCTAGGGTATGTCCAATTAGGCTAGGCTAAATACGGGTCAGTGTAATCAGAATTTGCTGAATACAGCAATGCACACAGCGATGCATCTCAGTGTTCATTATTTTGGTAATTTTTTTGTTTTACTTTTTGTTGGGCTGGAGGGGGTGTAGCGTGATGTAGTCTATCGTCGCATTCAGTGTTCTGACTTAAGTGTGTCCATCTTGGTACACAGGTATAAACTAAATTTGTCTGCCAAAATAAAGCCACCCTGCAGTGCCGATACGGTACAAGCTAAATAAGGCACAGCTTAGAGCCTCACACTCTGCAAGAAGACTCCAGATTGGGTTTTTTACTCATTTTTATCTCAGGTTATCCTATCAGATTATCAGGGCTTTACATAGCTTAGGTTCTCACCAAGTCTTAATCTGGCAGTGCCACTCTGATATTATCATTGAAGTCTAGAGCACTTCAGCTCTATAGACTGCCATTCTGTCTAAAAACTGACCTGTTATAGCCACGTCATGAGAATAGGAACATATCAGACAGAAGTCACACTTCAAGTCAGTCTTGTTAGTGGGAAATGTAAACAGATTTTTCGAAACTTTACACAAATGGTGATACCCGATAGTCTCGGTGGACCTCTTTGATCTGGGTAGGGTATAAAGATGTAAGGCCCGAGCACGTGTTACTACCATCCGAACCATTCTACCACTAACCTAGGATGTTAACATTGTGAAGAACAGAAATCGTACTCATAAAAAGAAGCTTTAATTCGTGTATAATTACTAACAATGAAAGTATGTTGCAAGGTCCGACAGAATCATTTAAAGGCGGCACTTTCAAAACCAGAACTAAAGTTCACATTGGATAAAAATATCGAGGCTAAGTACCCAGAGTTGATTCTAACTGTTCAGGGTGAATTTGTTAAGTGACAATATGTTGTCGTTATACACAGCCGTATATAGATTAATTCTGTTAGTAGGGATTACACATTAATAGGTATATAAACTAGCGCCAATCAGATACTACGTTGTGATAAAATTGAACAGTTGTTATAGAGAAAAGATTACCATAGAGTGGTCTATGACACTGTGTTCTACATTGTATCTGTTAAATAAATCACATTTGGTGGAGGTGTCCATTTAATGCCTAATAGATTCGATGGTAATGTGGACTAACATTTAGTCTTATAGCCTGAATGATGTGAGGCAACACGTATTTTACTGTAGGTCTGTCTCTTATCTGGAGTCAATATCTGATTAGCTTTATGAATGCTACTATCAAGTTTGTGCTGATTGACCTATAAACTACGATCGAGTGCTAACAATAACTAGCATTAGTCCAACATCGAACTGTATAAGTGCTGTAGAGCCCCTTGATAGTCAGATTTCATTGGTGGAGCCACTATGCAATCAAATTGTCTGACTTTAATGGAACAAGCGTGAGTTATTGTTTAGGTCAGACACACGCTACAAATAAAAGGCCAAGACAGTAGTGTGGTTATAGACCCTCCAAACAGACACGGCCAATGTGACAGAAGTATCCAGTAGCTCGTCAGAATTACTAGATACTTTAAATGGCTAAAATGGAGTCTTCTGTCCATTTTGAAAAGTATTGTAACAAAAACAGTTTCACTTTTGTCAATTAAAAAAACGAAAACCTTTTAATTGGGATTTTATAAGAAATATTCTACTTATAGAAATCCATCTATGACGCAATGATCACGGCCAACTAATCTTTCCATGGTTTTCTAACAGTATGGTTATTAGTGCCGATGGGTCAGTTTGAAGTAAAATCCATCAGACATAAACTCAGAAGAACAGTTGCATGTTGAATATAGTTCTATCTTTTGCCTGTATTAACTATATATACTATATTAACTGTATTGTATTGTTGGGTAATAACCTCGTGGTCTTCTGATTGTGGTTCTTGTACTAACCCCAGCAGAGCCCACAGCTTATTTTGAACTGGATTTTAAATAATAATAAAAACAATTACAACGTTTGCGACACCTTTTGCTTCCGTGTATATCTTTTTGTTTAACCGGTTTGAGTTACGTAACATGATCAGTTTTATGGTTTCTGATTTCTAAAGGCGCACCTAAAAAGCACCTAGGCCTCAAATAGAGTACAAGTACAAACCAGTATAAAGAGATTAAATTTAACCTGTAAATCATTTCACCATAAGAAACCGAGCTCTTAGATACTGTGTCAGAACCCGCGAATCGGGTTGTTGGGTAATTTACTATCATTAAAGTCACCAATATGCCTGGTAAAACATCAACATACCTATGCTGTGAAGTACGTTTGGTTCAAGCATATAACCCAGACCACAGGATCTACCCACACCGTCTCGACAAAAGTAAACAAACACCACACAAAATCTACATGATCTATACAATGGAATATAAAAGACGATAAGGGTTCCTTTATGGATACTAGACGCTGGCCTCAAGTTTCTTTTTTTCCGCTCAGGTTTTGTTGTTAGTTGTATATGTCAGAAGTTTTTCAAGTGAGCAGAAATGACATCTGTAGAGAACTAATGCAAATGTAGGTTAGAGTTGAGATAGGTTTGGTTATTATAGCCAATGCAAATAAAGCTTTAGCGATTCTTATATTGGGAGCAGAATATGTGACAGAAGTCCAGTGGCTTTATTGCTGAGTAGGATCAACTGCTGTGAAGTGTAGAGACTGACAAGTCGTTTCATTTACTGATAAGTTAAAGGTTTGAGTTCGCTACTGAGTTATACCACTGAAATTGCTGGAAATTGCGAAGTGGCTTTTACGAGGTTTCCTCCCAATTTTCTGCCACACACAGGCAATAGAAAGTCGTGAAATACCCATGAGTATGACATTATACCAACCAATCAATCATATTTTTATGAGATAATACGTAATAGGCTACCTGAGAAAAATTATATCAGAAACAAAGGATACCTCCGTTCCATATTGGACAAAAACCATGCACCTGCTCTGTTTTGCCGCTTTGGTTAATATGTATTACAAATAATTTTTTTTATCAGATGTCTTCTGATTTTAATCATGCTTTAGGTTTGTCAGAATGAATGCAATTTATGCATGGTTTACCAAAATGGATCTCGTTAAACGTTTATTTTTGTTTTTTCTTGTATATTTAGATTGGCATAAGTAAAGAATCGTTAAGAAATGCCTGGACATCGCGGTCGTGGAAGGAGAGGGCATGGGAGACGCAGAGGAGGTGGGTGTCATGTCGCCTATGGTGGGAGACCTTCAAGATCACACTCTCGTGATAGAGACAGGCGCTGGAACTTCGGTCATGGTCGAGGAGGGCATCATTCGCCAGGACGCCACTCGCCGGGACGCCATTCTCCGGGACGTCATTCCCCAGGACGTCATTCGCCCGGACGTCATTCACCAGGACGTCATTCACCGGGACGTAATTCACCAGGACGTCATTCGCCCGGACGACATTCACCCGGGCGTCATTCTCCTGGACGTCACTCACCTGGCCGTGTTTCACCAGGTATTATATAATTTTGACTTTACAGACCCTCAACAAAGTTTTTAAATATAGTGAAACAAACTTTCGTCAAAGTAATAGTCCTATATAGGTAGTTCTGTCGGAAGAGGCCACGGGTTGATCCCTTTTCCGTTTTAATTGATTGATTGATTTGATGTTTAACGTCGTGCTCAAGGGTATTTCATTTATACGACGGCGCTGTATCGCAACAGTAGACAGCAACTCTTTACACAACCATAAAATGTGTAGTCACCTTAGTGTTCTAAGACTGACAGCATGAATATAATCTGGAAACATACTGTCCCTAGGCAGAGCGCCTTTTCCGTTCTAACTGGGTTTCATTTCGTCACCCTTCAGCGGACAATGCAAACTAGTGTGTTGTATTCATTCTTTGCACCACCTAATAGGTCAAATTAGAAATTGGAGAGTTTTTTTGCTTATTGTGAAGTATTTATAAATGCAAAGTTGATCTGTTCCAGGCCGATGTCCAACCTTCCCTTTTCGACCAAACTTCACCTTTCCCGGGGGTCATTTTGGCGGTCGTTTACCGCCTTGGATCCTTCCTATCGGACCAGGAAGGGGACCATGTAGGGAAAGACCGACGGTTGTAGTGAAGCCAGAGAAAACCGAAGAGCCCGACAAAGGTGAAGAAATACCGCCAAAAGATGAGAGACCCCCGACACCAGGTACGTCACGTTCATTTAGTCGAAATATGACAAAAGATGACTATTTGAATCAAGCACAAACGACTTGGTTAATAAAAACTGTATTTATGTCATACGCCTCTCATCTGACAGTTGGCAGTTCATAACTGAAGTAGCTTATTCTCAATTTGAAGTACATGACATTGTATAACCAATCCTCGGTAAATAATTGTAGAATAACGGCACAGGTATTGATTTTTGTGCACAGAAATCCCAACTGAAGAAGTCCAAAAGAACCTGCACGTGACTGAAATTGACCTCCAGATTTTGACTAATGGGAAGACACATCACACTGACCTCTATGACTTAGTTGAAGAAGGCCAAAAACTTGTGATTCGGCGCGGGGAAAATTTCCGGTTCTCGATCACCCTGAACCAAATCTACAATCCAACATCCCAGAAAATCAGAGTAGTCTTCGAAATTGGTACGAACGCAATTATTAATTAATAAATAACTTAAGCAATAACAGTAGGGCTGTGATCTGTCTTTATTCACTGTGAGTAAGAGTTCAAATCAATGTTAATTAAACTCAGCGACTTAAAACACCCACAATACGATATAGGCAGTGAGTTGAAGTATCGATCCTCTGATCAGTTTGTAACGATGAAACAACAGCGATGCCCGAAATTTCAATCAATAATTAACTGAAAATACAACAGAATGTTGAAAGCATTGCTTCTTCTTACTGCGGCATTTTACAGATGTTGTACATCATACATCAACTTCTGAAGTCAATGGGGGAAAAAACCCCGTTTATTTAAGTTTACCTTTTACATTTCTGGGTATGTTTGAACAAAAACTGAAGCAAGCATTCGAATGTTGATGAAGTATGATTGCATGGAAATGATCAATGTATAACTTCTGTGCAGGTCAAAATCCTGCTCCAGGAAAGGGCAGCTTTGCTCGAATTCCGCTCAACGGTCAAGCTCAGAAAGGTACATGGCGGGTGAAACTGGAGGAACAAACAGACAAAACTCTGCATCTCCTCGTGACTGTTCCCGCTAATTGTATCATAGGGAAATGGAAGATGTCCATAGAGACAAAGGAAACAAACAAAACAAAATGGCTGAAGAGATCCCCAGAGAAGCTTTATATTCTATTCAACCCATGGTGCAAAGGTAGGCAAATCTGAGTTTTAAAAAACCCTGTTGGTTTCATAATATTGGCTTTGCTAGAATAGTACTATAAAACGGTTTTTGAATGTTATGGTGCTACCAATGTTACTTAGAATGATAGCTAATGTCATCTGCCCATGTGCAATCCCCACTCTGCTGCTGCGAGACTAATTAATACCCACAGTGCGTCAGTGGGAGTTAACACTGAGACTTCTTCATTACCGTTGTGGGGAATACAAAGGTGGTAGTTGATATACCATCCTAATGTAACAGCATCAACTAAAGGCAGAAGAGACTCTACAAGTGTTCCGAATCCTATATGAACAGTTTGCTTGTTGAAAGTCAAAAGGAAAAACAAATAAATGTCAATCTCAAAGTTGTTTCTTATTGTTCAGATGACATTGTGTATATGGAAAACGAGAAGGAGTTGGAGGAATATGTGTTGAATGACTCTGGCTGTATCTACACAGGCAACGCCAAACAAATCAACCCTAAACCATGGAATTTCGGACAGGTAGGGCCTACATGTATAGTTTATAATTGTAATATTTGAACTTCATTTCTTAAATACACCTGTAAAAGTGATCAAAAATACAATGAAATGTTGAATGTAAATGTTAGCAATTCCAATGAACATAAGTCTGTATTTATTGGTTTAAAAGACTTGATGTTAAATAAGGATAAAAACGTTTTCTTTTGACAACTATCATTTATTGTGTTTCCACTTTCAGTTCGAGGAGGGGATCTTAGAGGCCGCCATGTATGTTATCAGTAAAGGTTTGAACTGGCAGTTTAATCAAGTGAGGGCTGACCCTGTCCGTGTGAGCCGAGTCATTGCCCAGTTGGTGAGTCTATCACTACATATCTAATGTCTTCTGTCAGAGAAGTATGAACAGTTTTCGTACTGGACGTACATGCTGAAACCCTTTCCTCTTGTATCGGTTCTTAAGCTATGTTTCCTAACATCTTCTTCTTGGTTGTTAATTCTGGAATAGTACCTGAGATATGTTTTTGTCTTATTGTGTGTTATCCCATGTCTTGATTCTTGGCAGTTTTTGACGCATGATTAGTTTTCTTATAACATTATCTGTGTCCAATTGTTTGTATAGAGCTAGTTGATTGTTATGGTTGATACGATTGTTGTAAATATCGGACAGGTGAACAGTAATGATGACGAGGGTGTAGTCTATGGGAACTGGTCAGGTGTCTATGATGACGGTACCGCACCCACATTCTGGTCTGGCAGCGTGAAGATCCTTGAGGAGTACATGGCCCGTAAGAAACCTGTCAAGTACGGACAATGCTGGGTATATGCGGGAGTCACAACAACAGGTACTTTAACCATCGGAAAGAGAGAAAAAAAACATGTGCAAAAAATATCACTTGACCTATATAAAATACTACCGTACTTGGCCATCATAAAACTAACTGATATTCAGAAAGCCTAGTCGCATTAATAACTCTGGTCATAATTATAAATCTACAAATATCATCATCGCATCTTATACTCAATGTCCGGAGTTACATTCTGTCGCCAATAATGTAGACTCTTGCAGACAACGAACTAGAGACATTATGCATAGATGACTTTCTATATGGCAGCTTACTTTCTAACTAAGTCAAACCAACAATTTCTGAATACAAGATTGACCGAGGGTGCCTTTTTGTACCAGAGAAGTCAAAAGTTCTGTCGTGAAATGTTTTTAGAAACACCAACGTGGCCAATATTCATTTTCACCGAGAAGTAGGGATGGTAACAAAAACACACGATATTCGTTTTTCAGGAATGTACTTTGAAGTTATCCTTAACAGGGTTCGCAAACATAATTTAACGGTTAAAGCCAATAGAAATCATACCTATCGACGATATTTTTACGATATAAATGGCCAAACTACTGAATTGATTAAAAGTCTTGAAATATTCAATAAATATAACCTACCAGAAAGTATGTTATATTTATCAACAAATTAACAGTTGTTTTGATTTACTCATAACAATCCCGTTTCTTGTTTTCCCCAGTTTGTCGAGCCTTGGGTATCCCTAGTCGTTGTGTGAGTAACTTTCAGTCAGCCCACGACACGGACGGAAACATCACCATAGACTCCTACTTCACCGTAGATGAGGGAACTGTTCAGCCGGTCAACGAGATGAACGAGGACTCAGTGTGGTAAAGCTTTCCTATGGCGTATATCTTACACATTACATCTACCCAGCCCCATTCCCCTCAATAAAGATTGATAGTAGACTATTGGTCCTCGGGGAAATTAATCCTAGATCGTATTCGACCCCTGACTGTTTTTACAGTAAGAAAATGAGATAATTAAAACAGCAAATAACATCATACACGTATAGAGTTATATGTATTTTATTCTTATCAATTAAGGTAATCAATTCAAATTAGTCAGCTTTGTTCATTTCCCATATTACAGATTCATAGCGAGGCAAAAATTGAGCAAATTAAAGACAAAACTTGGTGAAAGTACTAATTATTTGTTACATTGTCCTTGAGAATATTAACAGTATAATTTTCTACAGATAATTACCGAAAATATGTTCAACATATTATTATTACATATTACAGGTATTTACATACCTGTATATTAACTCGCTCTGACTGTCTAGCAGGATGGCGTTTTATCCCACTCACTCACTCAATGACACATGAAATCACACGCAGAATCATTAATTCTCTGTCTTCAGGAACTTCCACGTATGGAATGAGGCGTACATGGTACGGCCTGACCTTAATAATGAGCTGTATAATGGCTGGCAAGTTATCGATGCTACACCACAAGAAGCCAGCGATGGTGAGTTAATAACAAAACTGGAAAAGCTCCAAGAATTGCGAATGAGAGGCACACGTGTCGCGAAACAGATCATATAAAGTTAACGCGTGCCACTTTTGGAATAGTACATAGTTTATTAAGAAAAATGGTGTTTAACTAGCTTATTTGCGTTTTTGTTATGTGAATAGGCCAACACCAGGAGATTAACCGGATTGTAAAAGCGTAACATTCCGCATAATTAAGCAAATAACTGGGTAAAGTTGATGTTATGCCATTCTTTCCTTCATTACAAAAATATATGAATAGTTAGTTTTAAATCACGTACCCAGCTATTTATTCTGTAAGGTAAATTGTGCTAATCAGCAGAAGAATTAGACGGATGTTTTGTTTTGTTTAACCTATGCAATAAGTCAGATTTTAACAGAAGCTGTCACATTTTTTCAATCCACATAATTTTATCTTACTACAGGATTGTTTTGTTGTGGCCCTGCGCCTGTGGCTGCCATTAAATCGGGTGATATCGGAGTGTCCTTTGATGCAGCTTTTGTGTTCGCTGAAGTGAACGCGGACAAGGTGCTGTGGATAGAAACACCTGATGGCGATTTTAAAGTGTTCCAGATGAAGAAAGACACGTGAGTGGGCTTTTGATTACCTCAGCAGCGATATTATGAGGAACGTATGTAAGCTTAAATCAAGGCGAGGATTTAATGTGTAGAAAGTTGAATTGATCAACAGAGAATTACCTTTTGAGTGGTATCGCCTGCGAATTATGACCTGGTAATGTCACAGAGAGATCATCATCTAATCTATAAATCATATACTAAGCTCCCACGCTAATATAACTATGAATCTTCTGTTTTAGGATTGGTAAAAAAATCAGCACCAAAGACCCGGATGGCCAGCCATTTGACAAAGGACAGGATCAACGTATGGATATCACAGATACCTACAAATACCCTGAAGGTGAGACTACAATGTGATATAAATCCACACAATATAAATAGAGAAAGTCTCTCTACCTTCATTAATTCACTTTCTGTGGTTAAATATCTGTTACAGTATGTTGTATTCGATAGCCTTCATTCCAGAACTTCCTTTTTTGACAGACAACAATATTCTCTTCAGCCTCTTTTTATAAGTTTAAAGGGTTAATAATGATAATATTATATTCTTGAGTTGGTTGTGCTGTATTAGCATATGATTAGTTGGAACACACAATTTTTTCATGGACAACACATCTTCTGTCTGAAGATTATATAGATATAATGTTATTTGCTGGTACTTGTTGTATGCCTTAAGCTTATGCTTAATTATAGCCTTGTGGGAAGTGGTGTAACTCTGAATATCTTTTATTTACGAGATTTCCGATTTCTCAGTCTCCGTCATCAGATAAGATGCACACACAACATAGCTTATAGTATGAGCTTTTGGACTCCTCAGTCTCCGTCAT
>JAVFBZ010166851.1:0-16955 GCA_032466195.1 Katharina tunicata
GATCGATATTAATACTTTACCAAGTGAAAACACCTAGGAACCAAGAGTTGTATAATGCTTGTTTTAATTAAGCTATTCACGAGCTTAAAGGCTAAAAAACATGACGTGACTTGCCAAAGTAATCTTTTAATCAGAGTAAAAGAGCAATAAAATGGGAGATAAAATAGAAATGTTGCTATAATTACAAAGTGAAGACAGTCAAAGACATGCAATCTTTCTTCATTCCCAGCGAACACTTGGACTTTCCAATGTCTTGATAAAGGCCGTGGAGCTTGGTCATGTCAAGAAAAGCAATCGACCGGATTTTGCTCCTGGCCTAAATAATACAAGGTCCTGCGTAGTTATCCGACAGAGACAGATCAATCTGTGATTTTGTTTTTGAACTTGGGCAAAGGTTTCGCTCGGTTTCGGGCATGATGAGGTCTTAACAGTTATCTGTTAACAAGCATTCATCGGAAAAAAATCAATACCAGCGCAAATTGATTTATTTAATTCGTGTTAAAGGGAAACTCAAGGAGTAATTTACTTAAATGGCTATGTTGCATTGTCGGTGTAGCCAGTGTAGAACTCAAGGAAGAAAACTATCCCGCAATCTTCCCTGTATTCCTAAGGTCTACACGAGGGGTCGAATCTACGACGGCTGGATTACAGTGGACTCGGCAGTTCAATGATGTATCAACTGAGGCACGGCGTGACCAAAGTGCTTGTTGAAAGATAAACGAATCTGGCTAATAACACGACCGTTTATGAAGCAGTAAGAACAACTGGGATGTCACCTCGGAACACGTGGAGATATAGATTTGAGAACAATGTATTTAGTTTGCAGGGTATCTCTTGAAAGCCTTATAACAATAAAGTTAATATGTTGTTGGGCATGAGACAGGGAGTAAAATCTATCCGTGAAATGACCAAACAGTAAGCCAGTGGGATTGGATTGTAAGCAAATAACTTAGAAACTGTAAACTTAGAGATGGTAGTATTTTTTTTTTAGTTGATGTTCTATTTCATGGAAGCCGTTCAAACATTCAGTGCTGTAGGCCACATTGTGTGGTTTTAATCAACATAGTTCACAAAAAGCAGATTGAAGGTTTAAGTTTCATGATTAGTATCACTTTCTTATAAAACGGCCCATTGATTCACTTCAGTGACGGACCTTGTATGTAAGGACTGGGCATTTGTAATATAGTTGTAAGCGTCCAAGGTCTGATCAATCGTCTTATGACGCCAGTTCACCTCCATCACTAGATTTAACTCTCTTGTTGCAACCAAAAAGAAGCTTTATTAACATGCTTGTCAGATATAGAAATGAACCGAATGTCAAAACTTGAATTTGACATTAAGCAAGATGACAATTTATACTTAAATAAAATTTTGAAGGTTTCTATCATAGGGTTTTACCACAGTGAGACGGGATTAAGCAGTTCGTTATACCGTGTGCCGTAGACACATACACATATTGACTGTTTATAAATTTTATAAGACAGATTTTAACGGTAAATGAGTTAAATAACCAAATAAACATGTTTAAATATCACAATGATAAACACAAAAACATGCAATCACTAAAGTTAAATCATAATGTTATCAGCAGAAGCTCCTAAAATTACTTGTATAAAAGGGAAGTTTTTCGATGGCTGCGGAGTTCGCGGGGTGTTTTTTACGAGGATTCTTCCCGTTTTTCCACCATACAGCGGCAACTCAAATTAATAATTTAAAGTTAATAATAAGTCGTCATATAGGTGAAATACTCTTGAACACCAATCAAACAAACCTTTAATCACTTAATGTCATGAATGGGCACGTAAAGTGTTCGTCTGATTAGAGCGATAAAAGGGTAAGTCCAAAAAAGTAAAATTACAGACCCGGCCAAGTGTTATTAAAACTGCAAGAACATTTTTGTAGGATTTCACGTTTTCCATTGTAATCCACATAAACTTAACTACTTTAAGTAAAATGTATGGTGGACTGTTTGTGTCATGATTTATTTATGTAGTTATGGCAGATAAAAATATCCCAAATGACTCAAATATAACCCTATCAAAACAGAGCCTATATAAATGTACAGATTATAAACATTTACTTCAACGGCATGCTCAGCTCACTACAACAACTGTAGGACGAAAAGTCCACATTACATTTTTTTTACAGTAGTTCAGTCGAAGTGGCTCTTAATGGAAAACGAATAAATCTGCCAAAAAATGTAATCGCAATTTTAGTAACGAATTGAATATGGTCTACAATTTTTCAATGATCTTGTTTTTTGTTGTATTATTTTTTTCGTTGCCCACAAATCAACGCACCCTTTAAATAGTTGGCCTACTATATTTTTTTAGATTAGAATTGCGACAGTTGCTTTTTTTTCGTTGTAATTTTAGCTCACCGAATTGAAAGTCGGTTAAGAAATCTTACAAATGTCTTCATAACACCGTAGTTGTTGGCAGATATCACTTTTACTTCATCTCTAAGTTAAAAGGTCTGCTTGTTATGCTGTGTTACGTACTACTGTATAGAGGTGTGGATCACGTTTATTTAAAGCTGTGGGTCTGGGTTGGGGATAGAGGATGGGGGCGCGTACATGTAGGTCGCGTTGACAGGTTTTCCACTATTATTTTACATTATGCTATTTTCAACTGCTGAAAGCTCTCGAATTAATATCATCACAACAATACGAATAACAATAAGAAAGATATGTGCACAACAATCATTTTTCATGTGGCATGCCATTTAAAAATAAAAACTTTTGCTCCCAAACGAAAAGTTAAACTTAAAAGATGACATCTGATTCAGTTCTCGTCTGTGGAACTTTTTTCTATTGTTATTTTGCATAATGTTCTTTTAAATTACTGAATCTTACCGAGTTAATATCATATACTATAAGCCAAAAGAAAATAACAATAACATGAGTGACATGTTAAGACTTCTGTTCGGAGCATATAACACGGAAATAAATTATATTTTTTAAATTAATATCTTGACAACCATAACGCTTAGCTCGCTGAATACACCCCTAAGCCAGCATCGGCAGGTGAAATGTCGCATAAATTCGGTATCTCAATCTCCAAAACCAACGACAAATGATGTATCATATTGTCCAACTTAACAACCTACTTTAGGCGGGGATGCATTAGGCGCGAAACGACTTTCAATTTGGCTATTATACTTGCCATAGAAGCGAACGACGCGAAGTACAACCGATGCACAGTTTAGCAATGGGCTCTTTCATGCTGCTCAGAAATGTGTCGCTTCTGCAGGGCAACAGTGAACTGTAAAGACAAACAGAAAGACGCACACGACCAATAAGTAATAGGCAAATCTGATTTAGCTGCTTTTCCACAGAATCCAACAAAGTAATCAAATATATGATTTCTCTGAGTCGCATTTAGAAGTAATACATGTAGCTAACACATTACTATAAGGATATCAAGTTCTTCTATTGTATATTGTAGGTAGTTGTCGAGTTGAAGCCAATGACGGTAATGGAGCGGCGCTGTGTGTATATTTATTGTGGGCCTTATCAATTCTCATCGTAGTCTTCACCTTCCCGTTCTCACTCTGTCTCTGCATGAAGGTCAGTATAATCAAACCGGAACTTTAGTTATGAATTTTGCTTTTATTAAGTGTTCGCTGGACCAAACCTAGTCTAGTGTTGCTGAAGTTATTCCTTAATTGACGGGGATTACATGTATCAAAACATTCACTATTTTCAGTGTACATACATGAAATTGATGTTTCTCTGTGAAAACTGGGGTTGGCTGTAAGATAGCCGGAATTTTTATCAGTCATATTATATATGCAGATGACATGTGTCTCGGCAGTATGGTATGGCGGGGACTGCCCGCCTGCCAAAGCTTAATCAAAGTTCTCCAAAACCATTTTTATGTATTGTATATCCTTGTGTCTCTTCTTGCTCAGTCAAGGGAATATTACCACGCATTTATAACTTATATTTTTGTTCTCTCACGAAAACTATACTTACAATTATTTCCCTTTATATTTATTCATTAACATTATTATAGATAGAACAACAAACCTCAAGTAAGTACGTTCTTGAATGAAATTTAGGTTATTTGTTTGTCGATCGATATTAATACTTTACCAAGCGAAAATAACTAGGAACCAAGAGTTGTATTATGCTTGTTTTAATTAAGCTATTCGCGAGCTTAAAGGCTAAAGGAGCATCACGTGACTTGCCAATGAAATCTTTTCATCAGAGTAAAAGAGCAATAGAATGACAGATAAAATAGAAATGTTGCTATAATTACAGAGTGAAGAGAGCCAAACCCATGTACTCTTCCTTCATTCCCAGTGAACACTTGGAATTTCCAATGTCTTGATAAAGGCCGTGGAGCTTGGTCATGTCAAGAAAAGCCTTTGACCGGATTTTGCTCCCGACCTAATAATACAAGGTCCTGCGCAGTTATCCGACAGAAACAGATCAATCTGTGATTTTGTTTCTGACCTTGGGCTAAGGTTTCGCTGGGTCTTAACAGTTATCTGTTAACAAGCATTCATCAGAAAAAAATCAATATCAGCGCAAATTGATTTATTCAATTCGTGTTAAAGGGAAACTCAAGGAGTAATTTACTTAAATGACTATGTTGCATTGTCGGTGTAGCCAGTGTAGAACTCAAGGAAGAAAACTATCCCGCAATCTTCGCAGCCACCGAAAACTTCCCTATATTCCTAAGGTCTACACGGAGGTTCTAATCTACGACGGCTGGATTACAGTGGACTCGGTAGTCCAATGATGTATCAACTGAGGCACGGCGTGACCAAAGTGCTTGTTGAAAGATAAACGAATTTGGCTAATAATACGACCGTTTATTAAGCAGGAAGAACAACTGGGATGTGACTAAGGAACACGTGGAGATATAGTTGAGAATAGTGTATTTAGTTTGCAGGGTATCTCTTGAAAGCCTTATAACAATAAAGTTAATCTGTTGTTGGGCATGAGACAGGGAGTAAAATCTATCCGTGAAATGACCAAACAGTAAGCCAGTGGGATTGGGTTTTGAGCAAATAACTTAGAAACTGTAAACCTAGAGATGGTAGGGATTTTTTTTAGCTGATGTTCTATTTCATGGAAGCCGTTCAAATATTCAGTGTAATAGGCCACATTTCCCGTCTGCCAAAGCTCTTAGAGTCCTCTTGAAAGATTGTGAGTTGTTCTCTGAGTCACATGATGTGTTTTACAATGTAACGAAAACTGTGTGTTTGGCCATTAAACCGAAGAGCTACAAGAGTTTTGATCCTCCCAATGTTCATCTTAATGGTGGTGCTCTCGAATATGTTACTCGCTACACCTACTTAAAGCATATCATTTGCAATGATTTGAATGACAACGATGATATTAAGTGTAAGCGTAGAAAGTTATGTGTACGTGCAAACTGCCTGATACGTAAATTCCGGAATTGTTCCAGTCATGTAAAGATCACATTGTTTAGGTCTTTTATTGGAGGAATTTATTGTTGTCCATTGTGGTGTACTTATATCAAGAAGGTATTTAATTCCATTTGCATAATGTATAACAATGCATTTCGATGGTTGATGCACTTTAGGCATGATTGTAGTGCACGATTAATGTTTGTTTCCCACAATGTACGTTCATTCGCCGAGATGTTGAGAAAGACTATGTATGGAATTAATTTTAGACTTGAGCTGTCCAAGAATAGTCTGATACAAACTGCAATAAACAGTGATATTCTCATTTCATCTAGCATGTTGTCAAATGGTGGGCTATGTCATATAAATAACATAACATGTTAACTTTTTACGAAATGGCCCTTGATTTCATTGTATACATCTATAAATATTATATGACTGTAAAGTATAATTATTGTTATTATTAGTATTATTGTTATACTCATTGCTTGATTGATTGATTAATTGAGTGGTGGATGGGTGGTTGGCTGGCTGACAGGCTTCACGGGCTGACAGACGGATTAACCACTCTATGCCAGAGGACATCTTCAGAAAATGTCCAATTTGTGTGATATGTTATCTGATTGTTTTTCATTCTCGTATGGAATGACATTAGGAGGAAAGAGTTGGTACACGTCTTGGTGGCTATGAAAGTACATAATAATATTTTAAAAAGCCCATATGACACCTTAACCACATAAAATTACACCGATCTAAATCATTAATAAACTCAACGCAATCTTTCTTTTTTGCATTAATAAAAAACGTCAGTTGTTGATAAATTTAAGTATGATGTTTTCGAAGTGTTTCATAGCTTTACAATATTACAATTAGTTTAACTCATTATTTGATAAAATTTATTAATAAGATCACAACATTTCAGATTAATTGGATTTATATTTAGATCTAATTTCGTTAAATTGAATATGGGTTTAGTAGCCAATGAAATCTTCATTACATATATACATTTTCTTTGGTGCTGACCGATGTTTAACCGTCGGCCCGTTTTTACGGCAAAAAAATTGTTTAACCCAATCCTACTAACCATATGTGTTCAGTTCATATGATATATTAAAAGATAAGGATCCAAATTAATCTATAGATTGATAAAAAATATTCACGTCCTTTTGATGTTTCTGAAAAGAATAAGTCCATGGATGTAATAATTTATCACGAAACATCTGATGAACTGTTTGTTTAGAGTAGATTTGAGCAGGCGGGATTTTGAAAAAGCCATAGGTGAAACATGCCTTGTACCACCCATAAACATTTTCGCGACAGCAATCTTCATTTTAGTTGTTAGTCAGAATTCGCCGCATATAAATTGATAAAAAAAAATAGATGATAACCTATTGGTTATTCTTTACACTTAAAGAGGAAAAGAGGAAGTAAATGTAAAGATAAATTGAGTCTGAGTAGATGGGGAGTATGTGTATAGCAGATTCCCAAAAATGGTATTCTGAGTGAACGGACTTTTTTCAACAAATCGTTAGAGCCCATTAAACGCAGACACCGGGCTGGTGGACATGTCATTTCATGCCATACACGCATTGCGTTCTTGAAATGAACAATACTGAATTATAAACGAATACAAATCTCCAAACAAAATATTATGTCACTGAATACACGGCCTTAAATTAATATTTAAAAAGTTTTATTGAGCAATTGTCTGTTATGAAGATATTAACAATGTGGCCTGGCTAGTCCACCATACAGTAGTCTACTTAATGTGGCCCAAACCATAGCAACGGATTCTTCTTTTGGGAAACAATTTTTAGAAAATGATTCATGCATTCTATCTATTGGGACTGGCTCTATTTTTTCGCCCCCTTTAATATTCTTGACACAAACACTAATAACCTTTGTCTATTAGTCAGTTATAGAGGATAAGTTGTCATATAACACGTAAGCCCCAACTGATTTGTTTGCATTGAGAATAACTTTAAGTAGATTTTTTAATAATTTATATGTTCGTGCCATTTTCATATCCCCATAGTTCACTTCCATATAACTAAATTGTGACAACTGTGTGATAAAGAACTGACAAATATCAGCGAATGGAAAATATTAGTTTTGAAAATTAAGGTTAGACATTCTGAAAGCCCTAAATGTTAACATTTCTTAACAATTGATGTTAAGGACCGAAACTAATAAATTTGTGCTTAGTCAATGAGTCAATGTTTATGGAAAGTTTGCACGAATTACACACTAAACAACAAAATCATTTACAGAGTTTTGAAGGCGTTTTGGAAAAGAACAGTTTGACATTCTATTAGTCAACCACCAATCTGCAAATAGCGACTGTATTCTTTCTTCGAGCATGCATTAACTTAGAAGTGTAATTTTGATTTAAAATGCGTCATTCATACCATTTTATTTCTGCAGGTTGTTCAGGAATACGAACGTGCAGTCATCTTCCGGTTAGGTCGTTTAACTTCCGGTGGACCACGAGGACCAGGTCAAGTACTGCCTCTGTTTATAACAGTGAACTTTACTTCCCTTTACATCTTGTAGAAATTCCAGAAAAATTTTCTCTAAATCTGAACAATTTTGCTATTGGTACTGCAATTGTTACTGTCGTCATACTGTTTTGTGAATGCTATTCTTTCCTCTTGGTGCCTTAGTAGTAATTCGAAAAGCCATTTAGTCATTTAGTCTTCTAACTCTTTACTTAGCACTGGAGAAAGATTAAGCAAAACTCTTCACATTTTAGTGTGGTAATTACTATTGGAGTAGGCTGCCATCATGTATGTGAAATATCCTAGAGCACGGCGTAAAATACCAATCTACCAATCAGCGGGTGGTTAGGCGTAAACCTTCGTGCCCTGGTGCTAAGGGGCAACATGTTAGCCAATTTGTTTTGGGGCCGTCATATAAGTGAAATAATCTTAAGTACAGGGTAAAACCCCAATTAATCAATCAATCATTCTAACAATTACATGAAATGTTGCAAAAGACATTGTTAGCTGACCCCACTTTCACGTATTATCTATCGCCTCATGGTATCTCTTTGCTAATTCATCAAACCAGTGCTGATAGATTTAAAGAAAATTCGTATACTATTCTTTTTTAATTCTAGGTTTATTCTTCATCGTGCCTTTCATCGATTCTTGTACAAAAGTCGACCTTCGGACGATATCATTTGATGTCCCCCCTCAAGAGGTAAAATTGACTATTTTGAGATCATAATAAAGCGGTTTTAGTTCGTTCTAAAAACAAACGATATCCTATTTCTCGTGTTTGAAAAATAACTATCATAATGTGCACTATTTAATAGCTGATGACGGAGCTAGGATTCTGACCTACTAACAGTTACGTAGATAAAATTATTGAAACCGTGTTTGGAAATAAAGTTCTGTTTGAGACAACTGTGGAAAAAAAATCAATGAGATTAAGTACTTGTTCCATTTAATAATTGTTCAATAAAAATGCGTATGTTTCTATCTTTTTTTCCTTTTTTCTCCTTCAAAGTGATTTCAAATAATTCTCAAAGGATGTCGAATTTTCTATTAGAACGAGTTATAATCACTAAAGAGCGTTCGACAGAGACCGCGTGATTCTCATGTGATGGAATTCTTGTCTTTTCCCTAGGTATTGACGAAAGATTCAGTGACTGTGGCCGTTGATGCTGTAGTCTATTACAGGATAGTAGATCCGATCAGTTCGATCACTAATGTGATCAATGTTAGCAGGGCCTCACAACTTCTCGCCCAGACAACACTCCGGAACATTCTGGGCACGAGGACCCTGTCAGAAATACTGTCAGAGAGAGAGGCCATAAGCTCAGCCATCCAGGTAAGAAGACTGTTTGAAAAGATATAACTAATGTCTCTACAACTTTTAAATATTAAGCCCTTTCGGTTTAAGAAATTGTCTGAGAGAGATTTACAAGGGAAATGCATGAACCTTCTAAATCATGGGAAAAAAAAAGAAAAAAAAAAAGACGAACAGTTCATGTTGACCGTATATCTCCGTTTATTTCATTCATCTTCAGCAGCCCTTCTACCGTTCCATCTCGGTTCAAATATTACCATACAAAATTATTCATTCTCTTGAGTTTTGTACCTTAGCTCGTCATTGTGCTAATAGTGTGGCAGCGTTGTGTGAAAATGAAAAATATTATCAACGAAATGGAAGTTAAAATAACAACACCTGGCTACATCTAATCGTCCAGATTATAAAGTATCCTACATTCTGGTTGAAAGTTTGAGTTGTGTAAAAAGTGCTTATGAAACTTATCAAACTATTAAAACAAAATACAATTAAAACTTATTTAATCCAGTTAATTGTTTTGGTAGGAGAGCTTGGACCATGCTACTGATCAGTGGGGCGTTATGGTAGAAAGAGTTGAAGTGTGAGTTGTCTCTATTTAATTATGTTAGTTAGTTAGTCTTAAGGTTTGAATTAAGATTTTAGGTGATCTGTTAGCTAAAGGAGACAGGTGCTCCATTGTGGGTTGAGCCTTAATCGACAAACGTTTGGGTCCTTGCTCCCTAGGTCACATCATTCCCTACATATAACCTGTTGACCGTTTAGGACTTCCTTCAGGTATTTGAGAGGGGCTGTAACAAAGGTTGGTCTGTTTGATGTTTGTTTGATTGGTGTTTTACGCGGTACTCAATGTTATTTAACTTATATGACGACATGCCAGCCAAATCAGCGGAGGAAACCACCGTAAACGACGCTGGCAACTTGCAAAACAGGATAAAACATGTTCATATCATTAACAAAACAGGACACCACAACCAATTGACATCCTGTGCCTGTTAACCCTGAAAGCTAGCAATCCTGAGAAGTATAAATTGCTCATAGTCGTTTCTTGCAGCGTTTACGGATTTTTATGACCGTCTTGAAGCTCGTGATACCACTTAGCCTGCGGCTTAGGTTGTACGAGCTTCGAAACATTCATTAAAATCGGTACACCCTGTAAAACTCCAATAACTAGTAGTATATCTCACAACCTAGATGTTTGTTGTGCAATATACAAAAAGGTTAGTTAGTTCGTTTAGTACACCTTTGCTCAAACAAATCACCCATGGCGCATCCCGGGTTACACCTGGGTATCATTTCAATTCTCTTGTCATTTTCCCATATGTGATCCATCCATAGGTATATTAGTCTAGAAACGAAATTTTCAACAATATTAAGTGGCACCAGTATTATATAAGTACAAACAAATCTCACTACATAGAATCGCTGAGAATTGCTGCTATTTACAAGCTTCCTGTCGTGGTTCAAAGAAAAATAAACACTATAATGCAGATGAAATGATAAAAAATATTTAAAGTGTAGGTAAAGCAATCGCATTTCATTGAAAAATCATCCATAATTTGTTCGCAGTAAAGACGTTCGCCTTCCGTTTGAACTTCAAAGAGCAATGGCGGCGGAAGCAGAAGCGTCACGAGACGCTCGAGCGAAGGTAATGCGCTCAAATATATATTTATGATGTATGAATAGACTGAAAATATTAACTTTTTAAAATCATTTTAAAACAACTGATTGCTTCATACGTTATCTCTTTTTTTTATCTCGTTATCTCTTTTTAATGAATGTTAAGTTGTGTGCATGTTTATAAACTAGCAGAATAAATAATATTCATTTACATTCTTTTGGTTGAGTAGGTATCAATTAGCTTTATAACTGTAAGCATATGAATACAATTACGGTGGACGAAGTTTATTATTCTCATAGCATATATAATATATATATATGATATATAAAAGCATTCAGGGGAGTTTCATCCTTACTTAAAAGGCAAGTGGTTGGGCAGGAGCTTTCTGTGGTGTATTGGTTTGACTCCTGGCCTTCCCCGTGATGCTCTTGTCTGTAGTTAGTGTCGTTGGGGTGGTTTCATTCACCTCTATGGGCTGTGTCGCCGTCATGAGTGAAATAACCTTAAGTGCGGCACAAAACCCCAATAAATCAATCAGTACATTGTGAAGGAAACATTTGACCTGTTGTTAACATTAAAAAAATCAAAATTTAACCGCAAATACAATGCTTCCCTAACCTAAAGCCGCATCCCCCTATGTTTTACCACAATAATGAATTGTTTTTAAGTGTCTGCCTCCATTATTGCTTGCCACAGTTGAAACTCCAAAAGCATTTGTCGCCATCAGTTTTAAATGATATTCCTGAACATAAGTCTCTCAAAACACAGCAGATTTAGAAAGAGTAAAATCAACGAAATATTTTTCGATTTTGGAAAATTGCCATTATAACAGTGCTCTAACTACATGTACTTGATGATAGCTTTATTTTTTAAAGTAATTTTTTTAGATTAGTAAGTGTATAGTATATCTTTAAACGTATTTGTTGTTATCTGCCATTAGTGGGTCCTGTTAGGCCTGTGTGGTTGAAATTTAAATAAATAAATAAATAAATTTTAAAATAAAAATTTGTTTTCGTATGTACTACATTTTAAACTATACTTCAATCGCCAAGTTTGTCCAACAGTTATTTTAACATTTAATTATTCAGCTTATTACTTGATTATAATGTTTATATTTATAATTCAGGTTCTGGTCGCAGAGGGAGAACACAAGGCATCACGTGCCCTGAAGGAAGCTGCTGACGTCATCTCGGAATCCCCGGCAGCTCTTCAGCTAAGATATCTTCAAACCCTTAACACTATTTCAGCGGAGAAAAACTCCACCATTATATTTCCGCTGCCGATCGATTTTATTCAAAGCTTCATGAGGCGATAGAGCTAGATCTATGTTAAGGACGATTGGGGTTAACATGCAAGGTTAAAATGCTCCAGTACAAACTCCTGCCAATTGCAAAAAAAAAAAACATCTGACGTGACGATTTTACGTGAAGGACATTTTGCCTGCAAACCTGGCTACGTTGTTCGACATGTAAAATTGACATCTGTTCTGGTGACTTGATCTCGATGTTCATTACGGACAATTCCATTCAGTTTAACATCAAAATATTTCATTAAAATTGCATTGTTAATGGTTAAAGTGGTTTGTAATGTTTGTAAACGCAGTGCATATATATTAAGATTTATCGAAATAAATGATGGTTGGGTTGGAGCTTCCTGTGAACTGGTGCTTTCTGGGCTAATGTGCTTCATGAAGCAGATGTGTTGTGGTGCCCTGTATTTTTGCTCTGTAAATAATGTAATGTGGTGTCTTCTGTAATTACCTAAAGTACTGCGTAAAATCAAGCAAACAAACAAAGACGTGTAATATAAGGCCCTAATAAATGTTGATGAAGGCATACGGAGTAAGATGACTCTTAAATTAAATTACCTCCATGTTGTAAACCTGTTAAAAAAAATGTTAGATGCTATTTTATTGGTTTAAGGTGTTTCCTTCCTTGGAATAATGTACAAATGTGTTTCCTGTATTTGTATTTACAAATTAATTAAATGTTAACATTGAAAATAAGATTATAAGACATTCGATTCAATTCATCTCCTCTCGTTCAAGATCTTTCCGAAACAATTCTGATGCCGCCACATGATTCGTTTATTACAGAAGAAGGAGTACTGTTTCATGCCTAAAGAGCAAAGATTTGGAACATTACACAGACATGGTCAGTATATGTTATTCTAAGGCCTTTTTCGCAATAACATTTTTGTAGTAGGTAAATTAAAACAGACATTCAATTCCAAAGTTGAGGTTAACGTATGAAGTATTGATTAACCTGTCAAAAAAGCAGCATCAACGGCTTTCTTCTTTTTGACGTATATGGAAATTTTAACACTTAACTTAACTACAGATTTTATGGATGACAGAAATAAACCAGTTATAGTCATCCATAAAGTCTTCAGTTACGATCAATGACTTTCCTGATTAAACATAGCTTGGAAGGGTCGCGAAATAGCGTAATGTTTTTGTTTGTTTTTAGTTGGTTGTTCTTTCTTTTAAGAATTTTTAATAGTTTCAAGGTTAGGAAAGAAGAGATTTAATATATATGTTGCTTCGATCAGAACCTAGGCTCCACACCCCCCGAGTCCCTATATAATACTCCCAGTTAAAGATTTGAGAATTAGGCTTGAAATAAAAAGAAAACATAATTATTACGATAAAACCTGATATAAAACTCTTCATATCATTGTACAATAATACAGAATTTACTCCAAAGAAGAACAAAGTAAAATCCTTATACTTACAGTTGAACGGGAGAGCCATATGCTTGTCTCAGTAGGAGAGCCACAAATCAGCTCATAGTAACTACCATTAACACAAAATTAAATAAAATAGTTTAATCGAAAAGTAAGCGATTATCTCCAAATATTTCGGCTATAACGTCATTTTGACTTTTTTATCAAATGAATTATATAAAATGATCTTTCGTCCAGTGTTGGTTTTATCTCTGTAGACTCATTAGTTCCATAGTTATGGAGTATACGTCGCTAATAGCGCTCAAAGCGACACATCACCGTCATAGCGACGTGCGATGACGTCATATTAAAAGATGCGCAATCGTCCTAATAACAATCGTGCCGAGTTTCGAGCCAATCTGATTAAAACTGGTACAGAACGCAAACGCATATAACTATTGAATGTTTGTTATTCGACTCAGTATAGGTCAGGGTATCTCCATCGCTCTCTAGGTTTTGTTAAGGACTGAACATTCGAGAAAAATAAATTAATGTTACACGTTGTATCATAAATCCTTTGACCGATATATTTTTGCTTCGTTGAAAGTTTTTTCAAGATAAGTCAACATTCCACTTTCTCTAAACTTTACATTATTTGTTCATATATTATAAATGGCCCGAAGTATAGTCTGCTATGAACCGTCACATTAAGCGCTTGCGGTTTTCCCACCTCGATACAGAGATATACAATAACCTAGATCAATGAGATACTATAAGTTACACCCTCTGGCTGGTTGGGTATACGGGGGGATATGTCATCGAGAAGAATCATATTTTGGAGAGGAAATATTCACCCGTATATCCAACCAGCCAGAGGGTGTAACGAATTTATCACCATGAAGACCTTTAACACAGCATCATTGAAAATAAAGGAAAAGCCGCCGGACGCATATACGCCTACAGCTTGTGTTGCGCAATATTGACCGCTCGAGGCGCACACAAGTACAAAATCAAGCCAGATTTCAACCGCTTGAGCACGCTTTTGTGGAGCTCTTCAGTGTAGGAGGTAGAAAGACGTTACATCGTTTTTGTCGACTGCTCCGAAAGCATTTTTGCATGTCACGTAAAGTTTGACTCAAAATAAAAGAACTGATTTTCAAAATCGAATCGAAAAGGGTATGTTAAAACGTGTTTAAACCCATCAAAAGCCTTATTCAACTATATTTTCATTTGAGTAGACTCAAGGACTTTTATTACCTCGGCCCCGGGTTGCCATTTTTTTAGGGTTGTTAGGTAAACGCACGCGACGCCCTGACTCCGTGGGTATATAAAAAATATACCTCGGCTGTGCAAAATATTCTCCATGTGTATGGTAAACACGGTGCTGTACGTCCCTTGCATGGACCAATCATAAGCCTAGAATTTTCTCTGAATGGTGATAAAAAACAATATTACAACAGATTCCTTGCTTTTGTCAAACCAATACGAGGGAATTCCGTTACAAAACGCTGTCAGCTTTGGACCTAACTCCAATGACGTCATGGCGTTCTCTCGCAGAGCCACGTACTCTACCGTTTGTATACCGCCTGGGAGTTTCTTCACCTGACATCAAAATTAAGGAACTTTTGTGAGTTTATGAGTATTTGTAAGTATATATTTAGGTCATAGTTTTGGAATGTTCATTGAGACACCTCCTGGTTAAATACATAACCTAAATAACCTGAATTGAAAAAAAAATTAATACAAGACTTCGAATTGCATTTTCTGCTGGTATAAATACATTTTTAAGTTTGTCCGACACCTCTACCCAAGATCTAACCAATAGTAACAAAATTTACAGATGTGAGATAGTTAAAGTGGTTTTCCAGTCCTTGTTGTTACCGAGATATATGTGGAAAATCAGACACTTCATGGACTAATTAAAAATGGAGAACAAAAGATTAATGATGCGTTAAAGGGAAATTATTCTAATTTCATCATTTAAAAGAGCTTACTCGAGATAAGTTTCAAAATACCTGTCTCTCTTTGACCATTTTATTTACGTTCGAAAAATCCGGAAACTGAATTTGGTTACGTGGCATTTCTCACCAGCAACGTCCCATAATGCTACGAACCCCTTAAACCAGAAAAACGCACCCAATTTACCAGCCAACACATTTCAGAAAAATATTACAACTACATTATTGAAGTATCCCAATGCTATAATAGCTGCAGAAACTTTCAACCCTTCCTTGATAATGCTGAGACAGAGGGGCTACCGAGTTTTACTCTGCTTTTTCCGGTAACTCGAAAATTTCTCTCAAAACAACGCAACATGCAAGACCGCTATGCTAGTAAATGGGGATCACCATTTTCAAACACATCATCTGTCGAAAGGAGACGAAAGCAAATGTACAAAAAACACAAATTTCAGCTCACAAAATTCATAGCTAATATTCTGGAATTACCGTTTTAAAGTCGAGTTTTACTTCAGATATATTTTTTTCTTACTTAAGGAGAGGTAAGGTGCCAAATTTGCGTCTTTGTTCTCCACAGTGAGATATAATGTGCCTTGGCAAAACGTTTACATAACATAAACCCGCCTAGCTGCCAATCCCACCGAATAACAATTAGAAAAAGATTTAAAGGGAGATAGATTTTAGGAAAAAGATAACCACATTGTCAGCGATACTTTCACACATCTTGTGCACGCAGGATACGTGTTTTTATGATGTAAAATTAACCTCCAATAAAAATAAATATATAATCAGGAGCATTGGGTCGTCGTCTTTACATTGGGTTTCATCGCTTTACACCCACTTTGTTTAAACTGTACGTAAACCCTGGTAGCAGTCATATAAATAGTAAATATGGGGCCTTTGTTGCAAAAATGACCAAACAAGTTTTTTATCTGGTAGCTAATAACGGAATAAATAGACATAGGCTATTACTTTAGTGTTATCTTAACCTTGTAATGAATGTTCTATTTGTTCCTCCCCAGTGACTCAGTACACATAAAAGTTCAACCACTCGTTTCATAAATGTAATGTCCTGTATTTCGAAATATATATCCTCTTTAATCAACGTAACTTTAGTTACTTGAAGAATTATGAGTAACTAAGCTAACAATGCTTGTTTAATTCAGTTTGTTTGTTTTCGTTTATAAGCAAACGAGAGCTCAGATGTAGAAATTAGAGTAGACAGTTATGATACGTTGCACGAAGACTTATCACGCAGATCTCTGTCACCAAAAATATAGTACGAATTGATTAAAGGATGAAATGTACCCAATTTTAAACCATATAATTACTTTTTATAAGCGATCTGAAATCGCAGACATATTAAATGGTCATGTGAACCGAATCTTAGAAATAGATGTAGGAAAGGGCAGTTGGGCTTGTTTGCAATGCTATCTACTTTTGTCTTCTGTGTTTAATATTTCCGCCCGGAATGATTGGCTTCCCCTCCGTATGGTATGTAGGCCAATAGCTTTTAACCC
>JAVFBZ010166873.1:5485-16950 GCA_032466195.1 Katharina tunicata
AACACACAAATGAGCCATCTAATGAGGAGGATCTGTGAACCAACACACAAATGAGCCATCTAATGAGGAGGATCGGTGAACCAACACACAAATGAGCCATCTAATGATGAGGATCTGTGAACCAACACACAAATGAGCCATCTAATGATGAGGATCGGTGAACTAACACACAAATGAGCCATCTAATGAGGAGGATCTGTGAACCAACACACAAATGAGCCATCTAATGAGGAGGATCGGTGAACCAACACACAAATGAGCCATCTAATGATGAGGATCTGTGAACCAACACACAAATGAGCCATCTAATGATGAGGATCGGTGAACTAACACACAAATGAGCCATCTAATGAGGAGGATCTGTGAACCAACACACAAATGAGCCATCTAATGATGAGGATCTAAGAACCAACACACACATGAGCCATCTAATGATGACGATCGGTGAACCAACACACACATGAGCCATCTAATTAGGAGGATCTGTGAACCAACACACAAATGAGCCATCTAATGAGGAGGATCTAAGAACCAACACACACATGAGCCATCTAATGATGAGGATCGGTGAACCAACACACAAATGAGCCATCTAATGAGGAGGATCGGTGAACCAACACACAAATGAGCCATCTAATGAGGAGGATCGGTGAATCAACACACACATGAGCCATCTAATGATGAGGATATGTGAACCAACACACAAATGAGCTATCTGATGAGGAGGATCTGTGAAAAGGACAATACCCATCAAAACTGAAAACTCTCCATTGATAATTTATGCTGAAATCTTATAACTGACAAGTTGGCGATATCTCCATTGTTTGGGTTCAGCTTCGTTCAACCCTCACCAGATTCCGTCCTCGAGTGTTCATCAATATTTGATTATTGCAAATTGATAACGCCCCATCACAGCACAATGCTGGAATAATTAATAGATGAGCTAAGAAGAGAACAGCCTTCAGCGGCATGAGGAAAAGCTTGTTTATTCTACAGTTAAATATACCGAGAATGTACAATATAACATTATTTACCAACCCGATTAATGCGATTATAAAATTGGAACACAGCAATATACATTAAAATCGACGTTATCATTATCACATTAATCAATTGAAATATACAAATAATTAATGTTGCTATGTTGCTGAAACTTAACTCAGAAGAGATGTAAAAATCCTACAGAACGCGCTTGACTGCAAATCCGGATCCAACGATAAATTCAGTTTAATTTTTATTCTAATATGCAAATAAGATTTGGTAACGCTACCGCCAGTTGTTATAATGAACTGGAAAGTTGTTTAGCATATCTTGTAGTAACATGGCTCACGTGGACTAATGTAACCATGTAAGTTATATTGTTAGAACGATGTGTAGGTGAAGGCCGTGTAGTCATTTAATATATGTGATATGGCGGAGACGGAAGTGTCGAACCAAGAAAGTTGTCAGAATATAATTATATGATCACACTAAGCGATATCAAATTTGGAAAAAGAAACGAAAAGCTACAGCAAAATAACGAAGCGCAAAAATAGTAAGAGGACCAATTGGTTATTTTACCTGTATCCCATAGAAGAACTTTTTTATGCTCGAAATGGTGTGGTTAGTCAAGAAATATAGTGCCAGACAGAAAGGCTTCAGAGGAACGTAGATTTCCTGGTCAATGTTAAGGCCATTGATGAGGTTTATTTAACAGAGAAAGTGAGAAATTTGAAAGGGCCAGAGGAGAGAAAGACTACAGGACTGTTTAATGGACTAATCTATTTACATCCGTTAAGCAGTAAGCAATTACCGAAACTGATTGCGGCGTTTGGCGAGAATTAGTTCACCCTATAGTTATATTGAACATGCCTGATTGATAATCGATATTAATTTGAGCGGAGGAGACAACAGAGTCACAAATGGAACAAGCAATGCATTAGCACCAAGCCCACCCGGTCAGCCGTGTCCAGTACACATCGATGCCACATACACGGTCAGCGGTGTCCAGTACACAGTGTCAAGTACAGGTCGATGTCACCCACCCCGTCAGCAGTGTCCACTACAGATCGATGTGACATACCCGGTAAGCAGTGTCCAGTAAAGATCGATGTGACACACCCGGTAAACAGTGTCCAGTACAGGTCGATGTGACCGACCGGTAAGCAGTGTCCAGTACAGATCGGTATGACACACCCGGTAAACAGTGTCCAGTACAGATCGATGTGACACACCCAGTAAACAGTGTCCAGTACAGATCGGTGTGACACACCCGGTAAACAATGTCCAGTACAGGTCGATGTGACACGCCCGGATAACAGTGTCCAGTACAGATTGATGTGACACACCCGGCTAGCAGTGTCCAGTACAGATTGGTGTGACACGCCCGGTTAACAGTGTCCAGTACAGATCGATGTGACACGCCCGGCTAGCAGTGTCCAGTACAGATCGGTGTGACACACCCGGTAAACAATGTCCAGTACAGGTCGATGTGACCGACCGGTAAGCAGTGTCCAGTACAGATCGGTGTGACACACCCGGTAAACAGTGTCCAGTACAGATCGATGTGACACACCCGGTAAACAGTGTCCAGTACAGATCGATGTGACACACCCGGTAAACAGTGTCCAGTACAGATCGGTGTGACACACCCGGTAAACAGTGTCCAGTACAGATCGATGTGACACACCCGGTAAACAGTGTCCAGTACAGATTGCTGTGACACGCCCGGATAACAGTGTCCAGTACAGATTGATGTGACACACCCGGCTAGGAGTGTCCAGTACAGATTGGTGTGACACGCCCGGTTAACAGTGTCCAGTACAGATCGATGTGACACGCCCGGCTAGCAGTGCCCAGTACAGATTGATGTGACACGCCCGGTTAACAGTATGTAATACAGATCGATGTGACACGCCCGACTAGCAGTGCCCAGTACTGATATATGTAGCTCGCCCTGTTTGTAATGTCCTGTACAGATCGATGTTACACTCCCTGTCAGCAGTGTCCTGTACAGATGGATGTAAAAAGCCATGTTAGCACGAAGTACAGAACGATGTGACACGACTACACAGTCACAACATGAGCTGACTCAGTTGTTTATAACTAATTATCTGTCATCATCTTGTCAATGAGTTTGATCTGGTTAAAGTAAAATGGATTGTAATAATATTACTCTCTGAAAATCGTGTAGTAGCGTGTGGTTACCGATTCCTATTCAAACACAAAACAGTTTGTGTACCTATACATAGGAACATTCGTCTGGTGTTAAACATAACAGTTTCACACACAATTTTCAGTTGCATAACTTAGATATGAAAAAAAAAAAAAAATTCAGTTACATAACTTAGATATGGAAATAAAATTTAAACTTTCAGTTACTTTACTTGAATATGGAAATAAAATTAATACTTTCCTTTACATAACTTGGATACGGAAATACAATTTAAGCTTTCTTTTACATATTAATATGTTATATTAAATATGTTTATATCATTGATTTCATGTCGTGAACTGACGAATCCGCTCCCGTGTAAGCAGGCTATCAAAGCTGTAAAGTGTTAAATATTGACATGCGATTTGCAGGAGGATCGCATTGGAGGCTGTATTCATTGTAGGGGTGTATCACTGACATTAAATGCTACATTTCGTCTTTTGATCTACAAATATCGGCGCGTAGAACTATGATGACGTCAAATCGGAGTCTACATGACACGCAGTAGGTGTTTAATTTGGTCCTTTTAGTCCACAGTCCTTGATTAACTTCAGACCAAGGTTGTCTCAACTGATACAGTGGGCAGAATAATAGATCGAGTGTTTGGCCCCTTTTTTTTATACGAAGAGAGGTATGGTTTGATATATTGGCTATGTGCGGAATCGGTCAAACAACTGATATCGCTGCTGACCGTATTCTGACCGTTTGCCACCAAGGGCACTCTGAATGACACCTCAAAAACAACATTTACTTGTCATGATTGACAAAGATGACACCAAAAGCAATTAAGCAAGAACAAATGAGGAATTGAGAAACACCAACGACAGAAAGTTTCACTTGGCCGAGACCTTTGAGGTGACATCAACGATCCATGTTACAAACGAAAAGAGGGATGGAGATTATTGTTACAAATGGATGGTCCAAGAACTTGAAGTGTGTTGGTCAGCAAGATTATCCTGACGAAACACTTGGACAATATAAATTACGAGACGGTGCTTACGTTGCTAACGATCCTCTGACGGGACGGTACGTTGACAATTCTTTATAGACCAATATACCTTTAAAAATTTTATTTTACTTTTCAAAATAATTTTTTATCCAGATTTTCGGTTGAGTTAATTCATTTTAACCTGACGAAACACTAGGGCAATGACAGCTACGGTACGGTTCTTACGGGCCTCTGACGGGGCTGGACGTTGACATTTCTTTAACAGCCAAAAGCCTAATGAATTTTAACTTTTAGAAATATAATTTTATCCAGATTTATGTATTAATGAATTATGTTTTTCCTGACGAAACACTTGGACAACAACAGCTGCTTACGGGCCTCCGATGGGACTGTACGTTGACAATTCTTCAACAGCCAAGCGACCATTAAATTTAACTTTTAAAAATACAATTTTATCCATATTTACTTTATACAGTATTTATTTAAATAGGATGTCCCACAGCCTAAACGGCCATTAAGGTGTTTTCTCAAAATAGTAACATATATACAACAATATAGTATTTAATTTAATTTAATTTAATTTTAATGTACTTTAAATTAATTTAAATAGAACAATATAGTATTTATGTATTAGTGAATACATTTTATGTCAAATCAATGACAAATTCTCAAGTTTCTAATGTTTGATCGCTTATGTGAAAAATAGTAATTAAGGGGTCAGACTATCCTGTTCAAACGCTGTGAAAACGGCTGACTACTATATAAGGATATGGTCTTATATTGATCGAAATACTGTTAATGGTTACATTCTAAACGACGCACGAAAACTAAATAACTTAATTGCCAACAAGCTGGCAGATGATCTCCAACGATGTGCTTGGCAGATTTTGAACGAAATTACAAACTTGTTATGTTCGCCATATAAATTATAAATAAAATCAGATAAATAACTTGACAAATTGATTGATTGATTGATTGATTGGCCTATAGTCCTATATCGGATAAGAGGTGGGAGGGGGGGGGGGGGGGGGATTATCTGTTGATTTTCTGAATTTACAGTCATATGCTTCATATACCCCATGTACCCTCCTGTCAAAGGCTCTGTTCGAAATTATGTAATTATAAAAGTAAATTTATAGGACAAGCTATGACCATATGCAATACAGTCACTGGAGCCTTAACAAGCTACCATAAATTGGAATCTTCAGAACAAGACCCATCAAACATACCAGGAGCACGAGAGCAACAAAGACTACACGAGAACCATCCAGAAGTAAGTATTAAGAGGCACGAGAAACTGGTGGGTTTGAAGAATTTCGCAACACTTCCATATCCCCACTATATGGCACTACCAACCAATCAAGCACTCAATCTACCCATACATCCCGAACTCACAGTCCCTCGATCATTCCACTATTCACAATTTGCCAGTCTCTCAGTTAACATATGGAAAGGTTGTCAGTGAGTTAGGAAAACACCGATGTGTGCAAAGCATTGAAGAAATAAACACAAAACCTCAAACCATTACGCCATCAAAGTTAAAAGAAAACACTTCAATTGTAAACATTTATATTGTGGATTTCAATGACAAAAATAGATTCCTCGATTGAGTTTGAATCGATTCATTAAACAGAAACCCTCTTTGTATATATAGGGTTATAAAATGGCGGGCTCTGAAAATACCACGGGAATGACAAGAACAATATCCATTAACTTCTTCTTTTAGAGGCATATAGAAGTCGAGACACATAGAATCACACTAGATTTTATAGATGACAATTTCTGTTACATTTCTGTTGCAACGTTTCGGTTTCGCTGCAATGACCGTTTCAGGAGTTTTAATAGTTCAATAAACGGTCTTAGCAACTATATGGAAATGTTGCGCTGGAAATACACCAGACGTCATCATCCATAAAATATTATGTTATTCTTAGACCCGTTAAGCCTTTCAAATATTTTCAAATCTGCATACTCTCAATTGATAAATTACTATGGAAGTCTTGCAGCCGTCGTCGTGTTCACGATATCTCCATTGTTCGGGTTCAGCTTCAACCAACCTTCAACAGATTACGTTCTCGGCTCTACATCAATAATTGATGATAGCAAACTGATAGAGTCAATACACAATGCTGGAATTGTAAATTGGGGAGTCAAACACACGGTATCATTTGAACAAAGTTTGTTTTGGTTCCTTCCCAGGTGGAGTCCAAGATCCAGTAACAACCATAAATAATCAACATCCATATTCCAAAGTTCTGTTCCCGTCTTTCAAAAAGCCATTTAAAACACATCACTATAATGTTAAGGTACAGACAAGCACCTTGCCTGTAAAAGGCGATCAGAGTAATGATTTTGATTGTAACTTAAGCTTACACTCAGGTTTTGGACAATGACTCACTGCAATAAGGCTTAATATAGACGAACGCACATCAGTGCAAAATAGAAAGTCAAATTAGGAAAACAAAATTTAACAATAGAATTGGTTGCCGACGATTAACGTAGACACATATGTCAAAAACTACGTCCAGGGTGAGAGAGAAGTTTATTAGGAGAGATCCCGATCCAATTGACCAACATTTGAAAAAGAGTCCGGCTTTTCTTGTATTTACATTTGGACTTCATTCACCATCCACGATAACGACATATATTGAGTACAAATTCCTCCAAATAAATTTATTGACAAGCATCCCGGCGAGTTGAGTCAGTGTGGCTGTAAATTATACTTAGACTTGGATCACACTGGTTAACACAAACAACGATCACAGCAGTTGATCATGGATAAGGTTTTTAACCATGGTTTTTAGCAGGCGGTATCTTTGCACCATAATAAATCTCTTAGATCGTTCGTAATGTGTATCTAACTGTCCCACGAGATCACGTATAATTGTACACTTTCTTTTGAGTTCTTTTATCTGGTCCGCCATTTTCTGATTCTCAGCCACAATGTCCTGTTTGGTCATGCCTGAAATGAAATGACAACAGGATAACTTTGATATATATATATATATATAGCCAGAGACCCGAGTTCGAATCCCGGTGGAGGCAAGCAAAATTTTCTTTCTCTACATTTATACAAAAATATATATATAAAATTAACAGTCTTCTACACTGACTTTAAATTTCAAGCGATTTTAAAATCATAGTCCAGACCTTTAGGCCGCCTCTTTAACTCTTAACCTAAAAAACGAAAAAGCGGTTCCAGGGATATCATCAGTTTAATTCTACTTAAGTTAACTCGCCTGTGAATTACATTGAAGAGAGAATTCTTCGCCAATCTCATGCATGTACTAACTCGTAGGTTAAAATGGTGGAGCACAAAGTTCGCCGTTTCATGATTTGGACAGTTAGCATAGCTGGGTTTCTAACCAAGTATAATGTAATGTAATTAATTTCAAAGGAAATCGATTAATAAAAGTATAATATAACATCTGCATCTTCAAGATTCTATGTGCACAACAGACATTAAATGCAAATGAATCTCAGTCATACGAGTTAAAATATACAAGCAACATTTTATCGGAAACGTGCAGCTTGTAACATATATATTATTGGATTGATAAGCTTGTAACAAATATATTATTGGATTGACAATTTATATGTTAAATAGCTATTTGTTACACCTATTATTATGATGAAGTAGAGACGTACAGTAAAATACTTTTTCTTTTTTACCAAATCATTAGCTTTCATGGATAAATCGTTACATTTCTCACGAACACAAGATAACAGGTCACAAATGTCTCTCCAACTTCTGCACAAGGCACATACATTATTTTAAAAAATTTCCCCCAAGACATGGGATTTCACTTGAACTATGGTTGTTGGTTTTTTTGATATCCTGGGGTGGTCATTAGCATATTAAAATCTATAAAACACAAACATGGCTGGGCTGGTATGTTGAACTGTCGAATCTATGCTTTTAGCGGATGATATATCTGACACCGCTTGGCGTACTGCCATGTTGTAAACTGCGCTCTATCGGAAATTGTCAGTTCTTCAAAGTTCTCCAAGAGATGGAGTCTGAACGATGACTCTTATAATAGCACATTCTATATATAGTATAAATGTTTGTTTAGTTAACCTACGTAATGAAAATGGCACATAACATAGATATTGATACAGTATTGTCGACATGAAATCACGCGCCCGCTTAAGAATGCATGGGAAAGACCGTTGGGTTTGTAATTAGATAGGAGTTGACTGGAGCCTCATTTCCCCATAAGATAAGCATGGGGAGCGCACCGGAGGCTTATTTGTGGTAGGGATATACCAAGTATATTGTTATAAAACGCAGCAATGCCCGTTAATTAGATTGTTGATTAAGTGCTAAACTACATTCATTGATTCCTATGTTGCGGCTTATGTTATTCTGAATAAAACGGAGACTTCATAGCCACAATGACACGCAAAAGGTGTTTAATTTGGTTCAGTACCTGCACGGCCCTTAATTAACGTAATTAACCAAGATTATCTCGGCAAGTGCAGGGGGCAGAAATACGGTTTGTTGGATGGAACCAGCCACTATATAATGATGCTGACTACAAAACTGTGTAAGTTCTGGTACAGATCTGAGTATATCTGTCGTTGTCTCGTTTTAATTATTATGATAAAAGCCTATCAAACAACCAATGAGATCACAGATCTTGCAAGGCAAAGTAAATTCTGTGGAATGCGGCTTCATAACCGAATAAATCAACAAGAGAAAATTGCAAGAAGCGCACAGACCTATCAGATAGCGTTGTAATTGTGAGTAACACTTTCTGGATACTAAACAAAACAAACTATTAAAGAAACAATTTGGCATACCTGTAAATCTTTCTTCCCTTTTCTTTAAAGACTCCATTTGAAAGGCATATTCTTTACAGCCCTGAAGAAGCCCCATGCCCCCACTTGCCCCACTTTGTGTTTGTCCTGTATGATCATCGGGGTTTAACCTTAAGTGAAGAATAGTCCGCTTAACCATGCCTTTGAGTTTTTCATATCGCCTGACTGGATCATAATCCTTGGATTCCTCGTACTCACGACCTAACTGTTCAACAATCTGTTTGAGTTTCTTGTATTCCCGAGTGAGCGAATCCAGCTCTGTAAATAGTTGGTCGTTTTGTTTTTTGACTTCATCCTTGGATTTGTCTGTCAGTGGAGATGTGGATACTGGAAGCAGAACAGACAATGGCATAGAAATAACATTCCGTAGGCCTAGATACAACATTATACTGTTAGATTGGAGCACCAGAGCCGACATTAGGATGCATAGAATATATTACTGGTTCTTTGTGCATCTGGTCATGACTGTACGTATTTCTCAGCCAAATCACAGATTTATCTCTTATGTGATAATGAGCCTCTGGAGTCACTAGGGCACCTGCTCAGTCCTGCACATCGGATTGGACATTTGTAATTAGGTGCCCAGGCTTCAAGCGCAACAGGCGCCAATGAGGTGTTGTAACACGCCGAAATATTTGCATGCCCTCTTTAGATTGATATGTTCTTGAGGGGCATAATATTGAGGTACTTTAGCAATAAACTGACTCTGGAACCTAGTCCAGTATGCACACAGCCGCCTGCTTGGAGACGATGTGGACAATGTCTCCGATCTAACCGGTTGTGTTAAGAACTATAGGCGAGTCCCTATACAACCTCCCATCCCTTCTCAAGGATCAGAATACATTAGACTTTGTCACATTCTAAAGCTTTATAGCTATTTATTGATTTTTGGACATTATAGCGACTGCGTAGGTACCTGGAATGATCAATTTAGTGGACATTAGCTGTGTTTGAGGGGACATCGTTAACGAGTGTAGCAGTATATTACAAGCTTAACTAGAGTTGCCATAAGCCTATGTTTTTTTACAACATTGGTTTCTATAAACATTAGATAAACTTTGTGACGATACTGCATAAAACTAACTCAAGTAACCAGAGACAAGCGTTAAAAACGTTTTTCTGTTGGCTTAAGATCTTATCAGACGTTGGTTCGAGAGCCGTCAGGGAATGGAAAGAGCTTAATTCTCCGATCAGTGATAAACTGGGTTTACGAGAAATCGGGGTCAAATAATCGGGGATCAATGTTGGATAAGCTGACTGAAAATGTTCCATTTACAAGCATATATTTTCACAATAAAATCATTACTTGCAGGTCGCTGTGCATCACAGAATAAAGACGCGTGTTATAAACATCTTCTTGACTTGGAGACACGCGAAAGTTAAATATTGAAATCCCTCATAGGTTAACGATTACTCGCACGTCAGCACCCACATGTATAAAACATAAAGCCCTCTGTGTTCGGTATCAGAGCGGTTAGATGATGCATTATCTGGACATAAAACATCTGCCAATGGAGCGAGAAATCACTCACAGGGCGTTAATATGTAATGGAAGATCCCTTTATTAAAGTCCGCGACAAATCACTAACGTGAATATTTTAAAATTATATATACTACCAGAAATGGGAACCGAGATTTATAACAAGTATATACCAGAATTCTTTAATTAAATGGTTGAAAAGTATACTGACTGTACATGCTTGTGTGTGTGTGTGTTTGTTTTATACCTGTGAAATTAATTCGCTTTAAAACGACGTTAAAGCATAAACTCGTGCATTATCACCATTAAAATGTAAACAAAAACAAAATAATTTGATATCTTTTATATGCAAAATTGACATACCTCACTATTGTTATTTGAGCACACTTAAACATTATTCATTATTCCTTACCATACGATCGTTTTCCTACCCACTGTATTGTATACACGCATATATCGATTTGGGTATATAGTAGTTCTAAACACAACAATTAGTCTATGGTAAATCTGTATTGGTAGCTCAACACGGCTATTCATATAGACCTGTAAGCTCTGTCCAGTCTCTCATCAATGGTTATTGATTGGTGAATATTTACATTAACGACCCAACAGCGTCCAGTTGACGGTTCACATACAACAAGTACTGTAGCGCATCATCAACACAACACACCCTTCACAATCAGTCAGGTGATGGCGTGCGAGTTTAACAGACGAGGATATCATTTTCGCACAACGCTGGTAAAATTGAGAAAATAGGACAATCAGACAGCAGATAACATTGCGGACAATTGTGTACATCGTCACATTAGATTAATAATTATAGACAACCTTTTGATATGTTCTTTAATGGAGAGAAGCCTAACATACAAATAATATTTTTACATAATCAACATATATGTGGAAAGGAATTCAGCATTTATATATTTTTATAAAGAGTAATCGCACTGGCACAGCGATATCGACTAATTAAAGCCGATAAATAATCTCATGTTCTAGATAAATTCTCAGAGACAAGTTTC
>JAVFBZ010166884.1:0-16949 GCA_032466195.1 Katharina tunicata
TACAGGAGGATTCACGGGACTAAAATGTGAATCAGATGTAAACGATTGTGAGCCTGACTCTTGTAAAAATGGGGCATTGTGCGAAGATGGAATAAATAAATTCAGCTGTAACTGCTCAGAGGGTTTTATTGGAGTTTATTGTGAGAATATAAACCAATCAACAGGTATGTATGTTTTTTAAACAATCATTAGTATTTTTTCTCCTTTCCTTTAAGTGGTTTGGTGTAAAAAGCGCTTGTTCAACTGTATCCTTCATACAATCATGGAGGTATAAACAGAAGGAGGCACACATCTGTCACACCAAAGTGTACTTTGTATAATTCCGGCACAGAAGGGTTGTTTTGCATTTGCACAGTTGGTGTTAAAACAGGCACTTTGGCAAAATTCGATAAACTCGGAATCATTGCTCTGACAAGCTCTTGAGTTCGACTGTATATTGTGTATTGCTTGTTGGCCACATGGCGTGAAGCACATCACACGATTCTGCCATTTAGAGGCAGATATATTAATGATTAAAATGAGCTCAAACAATTATTTTTCCTGTTTTGTGTAGTATAGATGATAATCGAATTAACTACACATAGTCGTCGAGGGTGTAAATCCACAGGTAATCCACAGACTAGAGTTAATATCCACTTCCTACCAGTCGATTATCGAAAAAACGGAAGTAGGCCCAAGAAAAGTTGAAATAACGGCTAAATGCAAAACCGGTCATAAAAGTGACCACATGCAAGTTGCAAGTACTCTGTCATATAAACTAAACCTTGATAACCCATAGATGGCGGAACTATTCTCTTCCACGCCCTAAAGAGTGACGATTTTTGCAGCTTGTCAAAATTGCCATACGTATTAAATGTCGAATTTTTCAAATTTTCACGACCATATTTTCTTAAAAGTCAGCAACTGGTCACATACAACAATTATATTTCTATTGTGTCCAGTCCTAAATTTCTCTAGTACCTATTATCTAGCCTTTTACTGGGTCTTCAAAACGTATTTTACTTTCTTTTTGTTCGACACAGATTGATGATTAAATCATAGAATTGCAAATATTTTAAATATTTAGTCATCATTTATCTAATTCACGTGGAAAGAAATAAAATAGTTTTCAAATACGAAAGCAAATTTACTCGATTTAAAAGTGCCGCAATGTGGCCAAGTTGGTTGAGCGTTGACTACTAAACTTTATGACGGTACCTTTGTCGACCATACGTATCTAAGGGACTCTTTCGCCGGTGGCTGCGGGTGGTTTTCGTGAGGTTTCTTCCCGGTTTTGCAACGTAAAGTCGGCATGTTATTAAAACAAGTTTCTCGTACGATGTTAACGATACTATACCGCAGAATTTCGACCAAAAATCTACTAAAACGAATTAAAGCGGGTTTTCAATATTTTTCTAGTATGGCCCAAAGTATAAGCTTTCAGAAAATATCAACCTAGAGTATATAGCGTATTAAAATAATAATAAAGGATGTAGTACCTTTAAACAATCATTACTTAAAATAATAAAGCAGTAAACCCTGTCAATTATATGGATTTTTCAAGTTGTTAAACCCCTTCATTGTATCTTGAATATATAAGTTTGATTCCCCCTGTGGATCTTAGGTATGTATACAACGGAAGATTTCCGCGGGGTGGTTTTTACGAGGTTTCCTCCCGGTTTTCCACCATACATCGGCAACGAAAAGTCGTCATATAAGTACGATGTAAAACCCCAAGCAATTAAATAAATATATCAAATTGTTAAGGTTTAATTTCATTTTTGTAAAACAGGAACCCCAACAGTGGTACAAACAACAAGAATTGAATCGTACAACACAACACAAGTGACAAATGCGGGAGTAAATGACAACAACACCGATGTCTTCACCGAGGACCCATTCGCAAAAGGGTTGTCAACTGATGTAACAAACGAACCTGAAATGTGGAATTCTACTATTCAGGAAACGATGGCAACGAAATTAACTGAAAATACCAAAACAATAGCTCCAGTCACAGTAACACCTACAGTTCAGACAACAACACCGTCAATAACACCGCCAACAACGGTAAAAGGGGCGGGCAACTCGCCGCTTCAGAGTGCTATCCGTCCTGGGGTGATCGCAGGGGCCAGCGCCGGTGGAGTTGCTCTAATTGTGATAGCCTTAGCTACATTTTGTCTCCTCAAGAGACGGAACAAATCCTCGGATATGTATGATGATAGCACAATAGGTGGATCTGGTGCTGGATCTCAACTCAAGAGTATTCGCATGCGTGAAATGTGAATCCGTATGTGTGTTTCCCATCTTCTTTGACATAATAATAAATCTGCCTGAAATGTTATCGATGGTCATCAAACTGGTTCTAAATAGGATTTGCTGGAGAAGAATACTAGATTAACAGAGTTTTCTTTAAAATGCTATACCTACTTCGTTCGAGAACTCTATATTATGCGGGAATGAGTATAAGATAAAGGTATATTGTCAGTAGTGAACAGAAGACAAAGCTGCAATTTAGTCCGATGCAGGGTGCTAAATGAATCCCCATGTTGCAAGAAGAGAAATTATAAACAATCCCCGACCGTTTTGATAATTACAACATATGGCTCATACCATTTAGTATGTATGTGATCGTACAATACCACCTAACATTTAGTTTATCGTTGGTGTATAGGTTTTCTTGTTATTTTACATTAAATATCGCAATTATAAAGAACTTTTCATACTTACATGTTAAGCTGTTAATTTGATCACTGCACTGCATTTCTGGTAATTTGTTTTTGGTGTCACAAGCTGAATTCTCCCCAGGATACTTGGTTACAGTTTTGAAAACAATTTTGGATAAAAATGAAAATGACAGCCAATCTTGTCTGCTTTATGGTTGGTTGGCTGGCTGGCTGGTAAACAAGCATAATCAAGGAGCTCATAGGATTTTGGGGGTTTATTTTCTGCCCGTTTAAGGCATGGTTATGGAGCGCGTACAGAACTGTCAACAATTTGACAAACAGTCTTGTTTTTTGTTAAGATTTTACACAGTTTACAAGTTCAACTAGGCCTACTAGCAAAATAAACTTATGTCTAGCTAGTGCCAGGAGTAACTCTCCTATGACATTTAATAATTGACATTTTATAGGACGGAGATTAAATATCATAGGAGAGTAATTCCGTTCTATAAAATGACAATAAAAGTTTACAATGTAAATCATACCAATACAATCAATTGTGTCAGAGTGTTTGTTAGAAATAGACTTGGACACGACCGGCTTGTATTCTGGAACACTCGAGTCTTCGTGGGCCCTGTTCTCGATGGCTCGAATCCTGAAGCTTGGTTAAACAACTCAAGAGAATCCATATACAACTTTTCGCCTTTTGAATGTGTCTTACTTACATCTGAGTCTTTCAGACAAGTGACGCATACACGTTTTCCTACAGACTTTTAGTAACTTCTTCCTCGCGAGCAAGATACATGGGTTCGAAACGGGCGTTTGGCCGCCACGGGTATACTGCTTCTAAGCCTTCGAGCTACAACTGTTTTGATTGTTGATGACATCAGCATATATATGACCAAATTTGGCCAAACCGTTGTACATGTAGTCTTATCACAAAATTGACGTGAAAACCAGGACTCATTGGAAATATTGCTGTCAATTATTTGAAAACTGTTAATAGTACATCACAATTCCTTTATGATAATTCCCTTGTGATAGCATAATTTATCATAGCACTATGAAAATGTAAATATTATTTAAGGATTTATTGGATATTATGTGCCTGAACGATTGGCGTTTTATACCTATTATTATATGTAATAGTTATTTCGCTAATAAGCCTACGAATGCGTACCAGTGGGATTGCTGGAGAAATCCCTCACGGCATTCATTAGAATCCAAGGCAATCCTGTGGGGCGTTTCACAAAGCCTTCCCACCGTCACGTACGGGCAGTTACCATGACGCCCAGAGCTAAAGACGTTATGTAGTTATAGTAAAAATTACGTGTACGTAACGTTACGGAGGCTTTGTGAAGCGGCACCCTGGTCAGGTACGAGAAGAAATCGGCACCATTATGCCCTTAGCTCAGATACCGCAAGCACACTGGAAGCTCGTTCCTTCCATCAGCAAAAGCGAAGAACGCAGTACATTGTAACAACGTTTATTTCTGAATTTTTCATCTGTACTTAAAACAGTTATACAATATTAAATCAATAAGTACACAAATAAAACACAGCGTAAGAATTAGACACATTGAAAAGCATGCAATGAACGAAAACAATGATCGAATGCCCACAATCAATTTGTCTTATAATTCAAATACAAACAAGAAAATTGGCCAAGCAAAGTATTTTTTTTTTTTACAACAAATGGAATGTTATCATGGTGGTCTGGGCTATGTTTGACAAACTACCATAATTTATGCCCACAAAGATAATATTACAGCTGAGCAACCTAACCAGAAAGTGTCCATTAAGGTTTTCAGAAATAGCCCTGGATTAAGGGAAATATTCTGTAACTTTGAACATGTTTAAGGAGCCGTATTAAGCCAAATGCACAACTTATGGTAGAAGTAAAATTATTGCACAGCTTTTATTTGTTTGTTTGATTGGTGTTTTACGCCATAATTAAGGTTATTTCACCAATATGAAGGCGTACCAGCCCAATTGGTGGAAGAAACCACGAAAACGTAGCTGTCAAAACAGAAAACACCACAACAAATCGGCTTTGTGATGCCGATTAGCTCAGACACTGACGGCGCATGGGCACATGAGGCTCCCACCCAACCACTAGCCACATTTTTTTAAGAAGCTGGTCCCGGGATCATAGTAATTGCACATAATACGACACACGCTCTTAAACCATACAAATACCAGTACAATTTGAGGGAAAAATTAGAAAATAATGTACAGTAAAATACGTAATAATAAGATGATTGAAACATTGCACAGTATATACATGTTTATACACCAACAAAACGTTTAGCATACTTGCACAACCGTAACAAAAAATATATACAATACATCATTTAACATAAATTGGTTAAAGATTTATCCTCTTTTAATTAGTTGTTCAATGCTAATCTGATAACAAAGCTAAAAAAAAATTACCAATTTTGTCTGATGACAAAGCTAAAGAAAACTCACCAATTTTGTCTATGTCAGAATCTAGATTGTGGAGAGTTTTTTGTTTTTGGGAGCTTAGTTCATTGCCAACATTCACACAACATTTGCAGGTAATTTGATGTGCTATTTCTTAATTTAGTTGGTAATGACCTTTGGCCAGGCGACTATATATTTAAGTATTATTGCCTACAGTAAAATTTGATGGCCACGTTTTTTTGATATTCCAGCGAGAAAAAATGTAAATTTACACTAACCACTACTAAGCCAGAACAAGAAATATGAAGCCGACTACACACAGTCAGATTTTCTATAATAATAAAAAATGCCTTTTACAGTTTAACAAAGGATTTGCTATTAATAAAGACAAATAATTTGTCATCAATATAAGTTTAGAAAAGATAGATTTATATGTCTGCTGCTTTACATCAGATTGTTTTTCATCTTAATTACCACATTGCCAGTTTGGACAGTGGAGGAAACAATCAAGAAACTGCCATCTTCAACGGTGCCAAATACTGTTGTCTTAGCATAGCCAAGGGTGGGTCCAAACTGCATGTGATTTGGCAAAATAGCCACTGTTGACACCATAACAATTTGATAACTATGATTGACAGATGACACACTTTATAAGTAAATACACACCTACATTTGAAAACATGGAGGCAGATATACATGTAGAGAGAGTGAACACTTGTCCGGCTGTCTTAACTGAGGCTAGAGGCACAATTCTGAAATGTAAAGCCGTTCTCAGCCATATATTTCAGTAGCCTCTTGATGTGCATAGCAAACAGTACATGTTACTCCAATTGCATCATACCTGATAACAGTTCCCTACATTTCTGATTATGTTAATCAAAATCAACTTGTTAACTACTTTATAAAGGTTAAGTAAAGTTTATTTTTTATATTTTTGTTTGTTTTTGTTGTCTTTTTACCTGTTTACCGTCATTACATGTGTACTGATATTAAAGTTTGGATTGGAATACACCATCAAAGTGATACATATAAATTGTTAGTGATTTAGACATAAACATTTTAAAGGACACTCCAGACTTCTGTCTAATGTATGTGTATGGAAATATGATTAACGTTACTGCTCCACTCGGTAGACAGGAAGTAAAATACAGAAAAGTTATTTCTTTCACGGGTACAGTGGGTAGGAGATCTCGAATGTTTCACAATATTTGCAGAGCTTAATCTGCGACAAAGTTGTAATGTAATAAAAAAAACACATAACAAAATGAGTACAATTTGACCAATGTTATGTCGCACACTCCACTTCACTCCGGTCAGCCTCAGAGTCGCTTTCAAAGTCCACAGATGATAGGCTAATTCCATTGTATTTACCTTTAGAGAGATCTACAATATGTCTCTTCTCTAGACAACAGCACTGTGCTTTACCTTGAAATTTCATGAAAAGGAACCCAACCACTAGCAGAAGTACTACACCCACACCTAAGCCTGTCAGAATCAGAGCCAGTTCCAAGTTAATTTCAAATTTAGCGACACATTTTTCTTTGGAGAGGTGGTACTTCGGTGAGCATGAAAAACAGCAGTCGTTGCCTGGACCCTGGCACGTCAGACAGGCAGCATGGCAAGGATCACAAACCCCATAGGGCCTCATGTCTCCATCCGTCCAGCGACTGGTGTCTGGGGGCTCAGTGGTTGGGCTGCCTTCAGGGCTGGACAAGACAACCTTCCCGAAATACCCAGAAGGGCACACTTTCACGCATCCATTATTCAACATGAAGTAACCAACAACACATTCTGAAAACAGAAAAGTGAACTTTAAAGCAATTTAAAGACATTTAAGCCACTTTATTACATGCCATTTCTTCAAATGATATTTCTTATTATAATTGTGAAAGATCACAGGTTATTCACAAAATAAATATTGTTGGTTAATAATAAATAATTTATTAATTGCAACTGTTTTTTTAAATAGGCAGAGGAGAAGCCAAGGACTGTAATCCATGTGAAAAAAAAAACAAAAACAATTTTAGTACTTTTAATATTAAATGTCAAGCTAAAAGATAACACCAACTTAAACTAAAAAAAAATTCTAAAGGTCAAAACCAGTTTAACTATTTATAAATCTCAATACAAATATTACACATTAACTGGCAACACTTTAACTAAGTATGTTTGGGAAAGTGGTATACCGTTAAGCTACATATGTGGCATTTAGCGACAGACCTTTACTACAAACATGCTCAACCAGCCATGATTGTAATTTTGTTTCCTTGTATACCATATCAATGAAACTGTCAACTTAAGTTTATCATAAGAACAAGTCAAGAAAACATGTTGATACTAGGAATGCTGGTCTGGGGAATGAATGTTTCAGTGTATTTAGACAATAGTCTGTTCATGTTTTTAGTATATACAGATACATGTAACTGTTTTCTATGATTTCAGAAACACTTAAGGAGTGGTACACTCTGATTTCTGACCTATTCAGTTATTGGTACACTCAGGTTTCTGACCTTTTCAGTTATTGGTACACTCTGATTTCTGACCTATTCAGTTATTGGTACACTCTGATTTCTGACCAATTCAGTTATTGGTACACTCTGATTTCTGACCAATTCAGTTATTGGTACACTCAGGTTTCTGACCTATTCAGTAATTGGTACACTCAGGTTTCTGATCTATTCATTTATTTGTACACTCACGTTTTTGACCTATTCAGTTATTTGTACACTATTGTTTCTGACCTATTCGGTATTGATACACTCAAATTTATCCTACCTTCAGAGTTTTCTAATGTTAAGGTTTCTGATATATGCAAGCTTTTCTGGCATACGTAAGGCGATTCCTGGCATATATACATACATGAACATTTATAATAGACTTACACATAAAATAACATTACTTCAGATTGTAACTGAATACAAGAACACTACTATACTTGTAAAAGTGCACAAGTTCTAATTGTTAACAACCAATACATACCATGCGCTGTGTTAGAAATAGTACATGTAATATGAATAAACTGGCATGCACAAATACCTCACACAGGTCATTGCTTTACAGAGGGAATTGAACATATTTTCTTTGTTGAAAAAACATACCACAATTGTATTTTTGGTTGACTGGAGTTTTACAAGAGAAGGACAAAATTTATTTCACTCAAAATAACCAAACTTGTAAATAAAAAATCCAATAAAAAATTTAACAATAAACGTAGCAAAAATCATACATTATATGCAAGAGGTACAAAAAACACAGAATTCATGGGTGCATTTATTTTTTTTACAAAAATGAAGCAGTGTGATTAGTTTTGAATATCTTATAGACTGAACTCATTCTACACCATAAACATGTACTACTTTGTATACAACACTCGTATTAAGAACTAGTAAACAATCACATGCGGCATGGTAACGTCTATTAACAGGCACAGTACACATTTACAAGACTCCAAGAATCTCAATAATTCATCTAAGAAAGAAACATGTTTCTAGACAAATACTAATAAACATGTGCTTACATGACTCCATGCTGAGAATATCATTCTTCATGCCAAACCACACACAAATACTAGAATAGTTTCTTTTTCCATGCCATTATTTGCAACCATTACTGTAGAAACTAAAAAGGCATTACAAAGAGATTGATGAACTCACCCTGCAGCATGTATCTCAATGGCCATGTCAACTTCTAAATCAAACAGCGCATCTTTGTGGGAGATCTCAGTTCTAATGATATTAATCCTTCTAACTTCTAAATCAAACAGCGCATCTTTGTGGGAGATCTCAGTTCTAATGATATTAATCCCTCAGAGTTCTTGATAGCTATTTTCTCAAGATTACGAACACTAGTCATTCCTAATTCAGCCACATACATGTGATTGCCAACCAACAGCCCTAAGGTTTGTCTGTTTGACTGGGGATTTATACCGTACTTCAGGTTATTTCACTCATACTACAGTATAGATTGATTGATTGATGTTTAACGCCTTGCTCAAGGGTATTTCACTCATATGAAGGCAGTGTATTCCAACAGTAGACAGCGACTCTATAAAATGTAGTCACTTTAGTGTTTTTCCTATTGGAAAGATAATGTTCCTCCAGTGCTATTAAGTATAACAGCATGAATATAACCTGGAAACATACTGCCCTTAGCCAGAGGGCAGCTGCAGAATAGAAGCCTACTGGGTTATGGACATACAAAAATCAACTTCCTGATGCCCCTTAGTTCTGAGAGTTGCAGGCACAAAAGATCCATCAAACAATTGGCCAGCCGGATTCTTCCAAAGATTTACCAAAGAAAAAGTATTAAATACTTCATGATTCAGGTAAAGATTTGCCAAAAAGCAATTGCATTATTCCTGCATTCAATTTCTCAGGTAAAAAATTACTTTAGCTAGAGATATGCCGGATAATATCTGTTATAAAATTCCTGATTCAGTGGGAAATTTATCATCTAAAAAACAAATATATAATTCATGTGCAGTAAGTTCATATATTCGCCCATCGTAACAGCGATCACATGAGTTTTGGTTCCACTCTAATGGCTAATTTTAATTCTTGAATCATCCACATATTACGCTTATGGAATTAATCACAATTCAGTTTCCAAAGATATCAGACTGGCTTCTGAAGTTCAAATAAATTAATTACATGTATAAAAAGCAAACTGAAATTTGCTGAAAAAAGTTTATCATAATTTCTTTGTGAAAGTTTGAGGTAATGAAGCACACCAGCACCGATGGAAAATAATTTGACATTCTTTTTCATCAAAGTCCCCAAAAAATTCTGTTGTAACAACTATTAGTTATATGAGTAACCTTTTTGTTGAATAATGTTTGATCAAAGTGGCATAAAACTGATCTTGAATTTTTGAAACTTTCAATGACAATCCTGATATTCGACTAAAAATATTTTTGAATTCAAACGGAATGCTACCTTAAAAATAAAATAGACCCTTGAAGACATAAAAGAATATGAAGACATTGTTGTGTAAAAAGAACTGATCAATTTATATTGTTGGAAAAGATGATTGATTGAGAGCACTCAACTCCCAAGGTACATTGAATGGCCGTGATCAGCTACTACATTAAACACAGACAGCACCTTATTTACACACAGATCACAAAATACCTTTAAAGGGCTAACAGAGTACACCACTTGATGTTATAATCAATGCGACAGAGGTACATTTTCAACATTTCATATTACAGGACACAAAATACAACGAACGCCAAGGTTTGATTGCAGATTACACGGTTATTTTCCAAACTAGAACAAAATCAGTAACAAATTTTAGAAAATAGCAAAGCAATCTTCATGTCAGACTACATAACGATGCATTATTTTTTCTGCCGTAAACATTTGCCAATGTTCCAAATTTGAATTTCTATTTAAAGTACTAACAGCTTAGGTACAGACTTGAATAACACCCAGAACAAAAATCAACAGTGACATTTTTTCTTGAACTTTACATTCTAAATAATATAAAAATTAATCCACTTTTTTGAATGTACAAAAGATAATGCAGTTCACACAGGAACCCGGTTAACGACATGCACAGATTGTAGCTTGCTATCAAATGCATATATATCTTGATAACAATCGACCTATGAGGTATCTCAAACAGGTCATACATGTATATATCTAACCCCATCAGCACAGTTCAAGGCTAATCAATCCAGTTTATCCTTTAGGTATTGTGTGTGAAATATGACACTATTTCATCTATTGGTCATATCAGATAGAGCCTAGTTAGATTAAAACTATCTTACAAAAATCTGTACCAAACCTTTCCAAGATGTTTGACAAGAAATCAAAGCCCAGAGGTGCGCAGCAATTTTGACCAAGTTTTCAATATCATTTTCTTGGTTTCCTTTAAAAGTATTTGCCCTCATTTCAATAATTTTGGCAAGATAAAATGATATGAGAACATGAATATCTTTCAGTATCAATAACAAAATATGACTACATGTAGTTACTGTTTCGGGACAAGTAAGTTAACTGTAGAGCAAGTACGAGTTTTTTTTTTGGACATGGGATACAGTTTCACAGTGATCATACAATGTACATGTAGCTGGTAACAAATGAAACCACCATGGAGATTGCCGTTGCCGTTAGCTACCAGGGTGCTTGTTTTCTGATTTGTTGAGGTGTCCTGTTTTATATCCTGCAATTGTCCTTTATTCTCTGAAGTAAAACTTGTCAAAGATGAGCAAGTCAACAGAACATTTTTTCCGGAAGCGTGAAAACCTCTTCTGACGGGTTCTTGGTGAACTTTTAGATTAAAATTTGATGGTTTAAATACCCCACATAACAGTCTTTGTTTCTGCTAAACTTTCTCAGATTTAACACAGATTATATTGAAGACAGAGCAAAAGCAAACTCTGTGTAAATAAAACTAAATGAGCATTTCAAAGAAATTATTGGGTTGAACAAAAGGGGACATGAATAAAGTAAATTTTAAAAAAAAACTCATAATAGTGAGCTAGGACATTTCCAATTCCTGGCTTCTATATATTACACCTCCCTTCTTACATTCAATAAGTTAAATTGTGAAGAAAATATTTACAAATAATATCATCCTATAATTACCCAAGTTAAAATTATTACACCTGTTGACCAGTAAAATAAACACTCTTTGGCTTCCTGATTGCTTATCTAAATGTACAAATAATTCATGTTTTTGCAAACAACGCTTATAAATACTGCAACGTTTACAAAATACTATGTCAAACAACAACATGTGTCATAAAAAATGCCAAAGAAACTGTCCATGTACAATCCACATAGATATCCAGCAAATACATTCATACCTATCTTTACTAGCTCTATTATACAAAAACTATATACAACAACTGCACCCACCATACAGATGTCCATAGACATCACTGGATTCACTGTTAGCATACAAAATACAAAGCATTCGTCCATGGAATCTTTAAGTTATTTTCTTTGTACATAAATGTTAATTATGTTCAAAAGCGTGCAGTATTTAAAATGACCAGTTCTGTATATATAGAAGGAAATCATAAGTGCGCTGTTCTATGTTACTTGAAGACATGTTAACCGTGAACCTCTGCGAAACTCAACTATCTCTTTGCATGTTGTGTAGGGCAAATTGCATTCGTCCAGACAGATTTTCTTGTCTTGTGTACATAGTTAGTAACATAGAGCCTTTACCGTTACCCCATTACAGACTTATAGCCAAATAAATTTGCATAGTCCGATGCACCATAACGACGGGAGGTGGGGCTGGTGCAGTAGACACCAGTTTCTCCATTAACCGGAACTGCTGCGCAACAAGTGTGATGAGCAGACATTACACATTGAAAATGATTGACTCGATTTAAATTTTTGCTTAATATCCCATAATGGAGCATCCAACTATATAAGTCCATGTGGCTAAGTCTGTAAAGTCGGTGAACCTGCTATGTTATCAACCCTGTACACAAGGCGAGTAAATCAGACTGGACAAAACAAAAATTGTCCTAAACAACAAGCCGACATGCATGTAACATGCATGAGTTACATGTAGTCCAAATACATGTATGTGGTTAGATGGCTTCAAGCGACATAGCATAACACATTTACACACACACACTTTTGGTGGCAATCCCTTCCATATATGTATAAGCCTAAATGTATGTTATTTTAGCAAGGGTATGCATTAGAAATATATAACATATTAATGAAATTGTGCATTTGGCAGAGAAACTGACAGTAATTCAGTGTTCAATTTTCTTAATAAGAACATGTTCATAGCTTCACATTTTAAGTTAAGGGAGATAACTCATAGCTCAACTTCTGTTGCATTATGTTAACTACCTGTTACAGATTTCATATCTTTCCAGGACAATTTTACACTAGGGGTGAAAAATCACATTAGTAGTGACGCAGTATCTTTATGATGAGCTGAATTGTTGGACTTATCATTCAGCATAATCTGATACTGACTGATTTATACAACAACAACTGCTCACCTTAATAGGATTTACAAAACAGTTTTGTGCCAATAGAGAGTGAACACAAATCTTATTTCAGTTAGCCTTTATATATCAAGACCTTTTCTGTTAGCCTTTATGTATCAAGACCGTTTCTGTAAACCTTAATTGGGTCAGTTTTTCTTAAATTGCTAAATTTTTAATTCAAACTCTTCAAGAAGTAAAATAGAGCAGCGCGGTAATTACATGTACAAAGGCAAATTGCAAATTGATAAAATAAATTAAACAATATATATCAATGTTAGGGGAAAGTGCACCATGAGCGATATACACATACCCTTTTGTCCTAGATTAACACATAGTGATCAGCAGGTTTTTCTCATTTTTTTTCATAATTGTTTGGCAAATACTCAAACACCCCCTGCATGTTTATTTTTTGCAAGAAAAAAAATATAAAAAACCCCCAGAGAATTGCGTGAACTGTCGGTCTTGTAAAGTTGAGTCGGACCAAGTCGACCAGTAAGCCAATTACGATCCTGATGCCAGCTACAGGGGAGACATTAAACGTTTGCTTTTGCTACATTGACAATATGTACCAAACAGGGCATTTTCTGGTACGGTGACAAAAACATGTGTAAACACTTAGCTAATACAAGTGATAAATCAACTAATCAAGGATGTGCGAGCAAAAGTCTCTAACATAAAGTATAATATAATATGATGAGGTAATCAATATCAAATACAGATTAAACAATCCTACAGTATTAATTAATGTACTAAAATATTTCATACTGTATGGATTTCATGAAAACATAAAGAGAAATAGCTGCCAAATTATATTCAAATAAAATAATAACTATTCAGTTAATCTAACAATAACATTTGTAAAGAGCAAAAAATTGTAACAATTTAACCGTAAGAACACAAGTTCCCAATGTTTTATAAAGAACAATAATAAACCAACACTAGTGTAAAAGTTATTTTGGATTTTTTTCAATACCTTGCACAAAAAAACAGGGAGGAAATATTAATGAATAACTCTTCTCAACACATACCGAATGTCACGCAAAAGTACGTCCGATTTTTTCCACACTATATCCCATGATTCCGCTTTTCAAGTGTGTATTTAAGTTATTAACAGACAAAGAATCGATTAGGACAATTAGCGTGTCGTAACAGGATTATCTGAAGCTCACCGGGGGCCGGGTATCACAGCCAGACATGTGTATTTGCTGACTAGGCTGTCCCCGCGGACAAACTTTTACGTTAATCCGCCCCGGACGTACTTTTGCGTGAAATATGGTACATTCCAACACAGGTTGTGAAATGTATATGCCATATGTACTGCATGTATGTAAAAAACAATAATGTCATTGATGTCTTGAGTTATAACAGATGGCTTTAACTACATGTAGTTTTTAAATTGAACCCATGTTTGAAATATCACCTGGCTGCAAAACTTCAAAATTACATACAGAGTTTCTTTATTTAAGCTTGCTTCAAGACCTTTACAGTCTAAGAAAATTGTTTAGAGTAATTTTGCATGGATTTAGGAAGTCACATTAAAAAGAAAAAGGAATTCTCTAATGAGGTGAGGACTTTGCATCGACAGTGTATGGTGGAAAACCATACAGAATTTGAACCTCCTGTCGAGTCCTGTGTATACCGGGCGAGCCAAGAAAATAATGTAGAAATTCAATGAACCATATCCATAACTAATGATTTTAAAGACACCTTAAAAGATATGTTCAATAAATTCAGCTCGACTTACTAAATTATACAACTCAAGGCCAAACAATGGACATAGACACAATATGTGCTAACAAAAGTAGAAATATTTGCCAAGTTAAATATTGTTGGGTAAAAGTAAGTCCCAAGTAATACTGAATTATTTAAATTGAGTTGCTCATCAAAAACATAATACAGAGTGCAATTAACTGTTTGCTAATCACTAGTAATCAGCTGCCAAAACATATTCTTTGTGCTTCAACTTTTTTTTGTAAATGTTGGTCTCGGTAATATTTTTAATTATGAATTATTTTAACCGAGTTGCTCATCAAAAACATAATAACGAATTTTAACCGAGTTGCTCATCAAAAACATAATAACGAGTGCAAAGAACTGTTTGCTAACCGGCTGCCAAAACAGATTCTTTGCTCATTCTACTAGTAACTTTCACAAAATGAAATGTTGCTATGTGCCATTTGGAGTACAGTATTAAATATAAAGCGAAAGAGAAAATGATTCCAAGGGCTAATAAGGTTTGGATCAGTAAGCGATTAAATCCAAAGATGGTTAAAATAATGTATTTATTCCTCCTGTGTTCAAATTTGTTGTTAAAACTTACAGAGCTGCTCCAAACTGTTCTATTTCTTCTGAAAGGTTTGCGTAAACTATACCCTGAAATCATACAGGCAGCACCACTGTCCCAGCACGACATAATTACACACAAATATTCTTTCAAAACATGTATCTTTGGCCTTAATTTTGGTCAATATAAATAAAATGCACAAACACAGCTCAAACATTAAATTGATTCCTTTTTCGTTAAAATCAAAATACAACATTGCACATACATACTCGTAAGACACAGACTAAGGGCTTCTCATGGGCGTAAGGAAATATACATACAGGTAGGCCTTTTATTAATTTATGAAGAGATTATGAAGATGAAGCTGTGCTAAGACCTGGGAATGTACAAGTTTATGAATTGATTGACTATGTTTAATAGGAAGCATAATAGCCACACACCTATACAAATCCCTTTAGTCGACACCCCAGCGCACTCGGGTAGCTTGTGGGTATTGGGTGGCCCACCGGGCAACACGAGGGTTGACGAATACTGGTGTGTTTGAGGGTGCGTAGCTGTTCCCATGACAACCAAGGTCCACTCTTTTAGCTCAGCTGCAAAAGCAATAAAACACAAATGATAAATTAATAATGTCTACATTTGATATACATATTCCATTAGGCTTTTCTGTGAAACATTACGCTTCAGTACTGTCATTTTTGCCAAGTATAAACTTAAATAAGCATATTTCAAATTAATTTTTTTTTAATAAATCATGTTTAGATTATAGTTTAAGGGTTGATGCCCAGAATATGCGGTTTTAAAGAAAGTACATGTAAGTAGAATTTCATTTAAATTTTTGCATCAACAAAATCACCCCCAAAAGACAAATAATTTATGATTGAATATAAACAAAAAAAATACGCACATCAGAAGACAGTTATTCTTAAATTAAAATAAATACAAAAAAAGTTAGACTAAAAGCCACGATAAAACATACATCAATAACATCATCATGCAGACTCATATAAATAATATATACATTACAAATTTACTTGACATATACATGTACATGTACAAAGAAGATTCAGAACAGATTTTCTTAACATATTAATTACTTGACCGCCACATACAGTGAATAATTATTGTAGAAATTATGACAAATAATATTAGATATTCACGTTTTTCCCAGAGCATACAGACTTTAATGACAATCTTTAAGCCAATCCACCTTCAGTATGAGGCAAGATGGTTAACGAGCTCCCAGAAGGACATACAAGCTCATACACCCTGTGAAAACCGTCAAGGTTTAAACTCAGGTGGTACGATTGTGTACCAACTGGCAAATTGACCAATCAAAAAACCAGGAATTTGGTGGAGGGACAATAATCTACATGTAGTTATATCAATTACGCATACATCGAATCCCGGTGGAGGCAAGCAAAATTTTCTTTCTCTACATTTATACAAAAATGTAAAATGGTAAAGTATTATTAAAACAAGCATAGAATCGCTATAGCTGCGACATTAAGATCTTCTTTACTGGACAGGGGTTATTTAGAATGTTAGCTGATTAAGCATTCCAAATTTGAACTCTCTGTCTTAAGCGGTTTGGCTTCTATCCTGTTCACGTGGTCATGTCAAAAAAAGTGAC